>CM076571.1:18915020-19190441 GCA_034641835.2 Pinus albicaulis
GCACCACAATTCACTTTTTACTTAATTGGAAACTTCCATGAACTTAGGAGCCCTTTCTAAAAACAATGACCACAAGTTTATTTTTTATGACTATAATTTACTTTTACTTGTAAGCCAAATTTACTCCCCCTTTTTTTTACTTAGTTCGAACTTGACGAAACACCATTAAAATTTTATTCCTTATAGGATTTTAACATCATATTTTTCACAAGAATGCAAGGAAAGAAGGGCATAAGCACCATTAAAATATCAACATAGAAATATCACGGTATATGCCATTATACCCTTTTCGTCTCGCTCTTTTCTAGCAACCACGCTTTCGGCAGAAGCTAAAATGCAGGCAGGTCTTTTACGACTTCCTTCAATGGTCTGTCTGTTGGACACCCAAAAGAAAACTCCTCGACCTAGTTTACAATGACTCCCCTTGTAGCAAAAGTGTCCCAGTGATTTCTCAACAACGCAACCACTCTGCAATGCAAGAACACTGTGATTTCTCTCTGAAAAAACTCTACAAAGGTAGACTTCACCACACAACTCTTCAACAAAAATTTCTCATGCCAAGCCAATGCTCTCCACATAGCTTAGCACTCAAACTGCAGACTTGCTTTCCACAACAGAAAAATCCTTCAAACTTGAAGATTCACATTGCTTCCAGCCTCCCAACTGTAGGCTCTGGTACCATATTAGAGAATGTAACTCATCACACAAATTTGTGAATTTGTATTGCAGAAAAGAGATATTTATACACAACTGAGAAGCTTCTCGAGGCTTGCTCTTGGTGGAGATAGCTTCTTCCGGAAGCTAGATGATCTCTCTAGAAAATCCGAGACATCTCCTGCATTTAATGATGTCGACTAAGTTGGTTGGAATTAATGCATATCCAACAAAAATATATTCCATGCTCCAAATCATGATTTATAAAGAAAAAGGAAGCTTGAAGTAAGCTTCCAACAAGTGCCAAAATAATTGATGGTCCACATCGTTGCATGCCCAGATAAATGGTTTTATGACAAGTCAATGTGCTCGAAGGATAAGTGATAGGGACCCATCGAAAAGTGGAATTACGAGACAACGCATTGTAAAATAAACAACTAGAATCTATTATGATGGATATCCTCCTTGTTCTAGAAACCAGTAAGGCACTTGTCAAAAAAGTTGTTCCTAGTTTTACAAAAACTACAAATGGTTTCTTATGTGTGCATGATGAAAAATGGGGCCTATTCAACCCAACATTTTATATTATTTCATGTATGTTTTTCTTATAAATTCATTGAGCCTATAATTAATTATGGCACATATAGTAAAATTTTTATGAAAGGGGGCAAGTTTTTATGTATTAAAAGGGAAAACATTAAATATTTATATATAATAGTAAAAATATAATTTTGTTGTAATTTTTTCTAAAGGAGAATTTTATAACTGGATTAGAAATCAATTTTGAAACTGAAAAAAAAAAAACAGTCAAACGAGGGACAAAGAAATAAAAGACTAGCAAAAATATTGAACATGGGTTTAGATATTTTGGGAAATTCTATATTTGTGTAATGTGTAAACTTCCTTTGGAATAACTAAAGATTACTAAACCAGATTCTAGAATGTTGGTTGAATACAATATGTGTGCCTTTCTTTTGTGAAATTTTCATTATTGTTTTATTCCTTTCGAAGTGCGTGTATGACTACAACATGTCCTCTTATTTAAATGAGTATATTTATCTATGTTTCCTAATAGTTGAAAAATATACCTGTGATTTTAGTTCCAAAGACCTTAATGGGCACTCCACTACTTCATCACTGTTTCCTTTTTAATTTCATAGAAATTTTTCCTCTAGGGTTTAGTATATTGGATTATGCAAAGCCCAACATATAAAACCCTCACTTTTGTTATTTCCATCCTATTATTCTAAATCATCAAAAGAAATTGTGATCACTGATACCAAGCTAGTTTGAGTAGTGTATCTAGTCTCCAAGATTAAGTCCTCATTACACATAGGGGTGTTTGTCCCTCAGAAAAACTTTAAATAAATTTATTAAATCTAAAATTGATGTCTTAGGCATTGGTTCCCTTTCAAAAGGTACTATGTCTAGGGTGAAAAAAATATTGATCCTTCAAGTGATTGACATGGAGAAGGAATTCATAGTTTGCATGGATACTTTGAAACAAGTATTAGGAGTTGTGTTGATGCAAGAAGGGGGAATAATAGCTTATGCATCCAAAAGGTTTAAGAAACATGAAGAGTTGTGTGGTTCCCATGACATACAATTAGCATTAATGGTGCTATATTTGAAACTTTGGAGGCACTACCTTGTTTAGAGAAACTTTGAGTTAAATATTGATCATGAGAGCTTGAAGCATCTCTTCACTCAAAGGGATCTAAATGTTAGATAGAGGTGATTGAGTGAATTCATGAGTGAGTACGATTTTGGGATTTCGTTCATCAAGGGAAAAGAGAATATGTTAGTTTATGTGCTAAGAAGAAGATCACGAGCGTTCTCCCTGATACCCTTGGGGGTTAATCTTTCAGAGCATTTGTTAGAGAAACTCTTTGAAGAAATTGGTATTTTAAGGTTACATTAGAACTCCAAAGTGGGAAGAAAATAGACCTAAAGTTTGAGGGCTATGCCCTTGAACCAAATGTACTATTAATATTTCAAGGAAGAATGTACTAGGGAAGGGAGTATATGAAGAACCATCTTCGATAAGTCACATAAATAACTTTACTATGTGCATTCAGGAATGAAGAATATGTATGTAGGCATGAAGAAAATTTTTTTTTTGGATGGGTGTGAAGCATGTCATGGTCCATTTTTTTGCCAATTGTCATCAATGTTAGTGAGTGAATTGTAACCATCACTACTCAATAGCACTTCTACAATCGTGTGAAATCCCTAAGTCTAAATGGGAGGTCACTTCCGTGGATTTAATTATGGGTTTTCCAATTATGTCATGGAGGCACAATGTGATCTTGGTTGTAGTTGATAAGTTGATCAAAAGTGCCCATTTCATCCCACTAAGAGAGTCTTACAATGTTATCATTTTGGAACGATAATTTACATGCAAATTTATCTGGTTACATGGGTTTCCCACAAAGATCGTTTCTGATAGAAACTATAGCTTTACATCTAGGTTTTGGATAAGTAAGCAATCAACAATGTGGACTCACTTGAACTTGAGCACTTCATATCATCCAGAGTCAAATGAGCATACTAAAAGAGTAAACCAAGTTATGGAAGACATGCTTAGAATATATGTTATGGATAACCAGACTCAGTAGGAAAGGTACCTACCATTGGTAGAGTTCACGTGCAATAATAGTTACCATAGTTTTATTGAGATGCCTCATCAAGCTTTGTCTGGGATGCCATTCTAACACAACTAAGTGTTGAGATTTCTTTTTAATTAAATTTGGAGAAAATCTCATGAATGTGACAACAATAGGATTTGTTGCTAAATTGACTCCATCTAATTCTGATGTGGAGTTATTGCATCCTATTTTGTTGTGAGTGAATTTATGATTCAGTTTCCACTCTCAGCTATAAAATGTAAGCCCGTAGAGGCAAATGAGCATGAGGAATGTGAGGTGAGTGGAAGAGATGTGCAGATGAAAAACTCTGCTGTTGTAATTCTCCTTTTGCTGAATGAGATTGTCGATGCCCCTGTTTGGTGGACGTAGCCCAGATTGGTTGGGTGAACCACATTAAATCTCTGTTGTTTCATGTTTGTTTATGCTGTGTGTTTGATTGTCTATTTAGTTTCTGCTATGATTTTCTCAACAATTGGTATCAAAGCAAGGCTGGTCGCGAAAAGTTTTTCTCAGAAAGCAGGAATTGACTTTCATGAGATATTTTCACCAGTTGTAAAAATTGTTTCAATTCGAATTGTGTTAGCATTAGTTTCTTTACTTGATTTATAATTACAGCAACTAGATGTTAAAACTGCATTTTTACATGGAGATTTAGATGAGGAGAGTTAAATGGAACAACATGAAGGGTTTGTTCAAAATCGCAACAAGAAATTTGTCTGCAGGCTCAAGAAATCATTGTATTGTCTGAAGCAGTCACCTCGACAATGGTACAAGAAATTTGATTCTTTCATGATGAGTCAAAATTATAAAAGAAGTGAATATGATCATTGTGTTTACTTTAAGAAATTGAGTAATGGCATGTTCATTATCTTAGTGTTATATGTTGACGATATGATTTTGGCAAGCAAAAGCATAATAGAGATCAACAAGTTAAAGGCTTAGATGGCTAGGACATTTGATATGAAAGATCTAGGAGCAGCAAAACAGATTTTGGGCATGGAGATTTTCAGAGACAGGAGCAATGGTAAGCTATGGCTATCACAACATAAGTATATTGAGAAAATACTCTTGAGGTTTGGTATGAACAATGTGAAACCTGTTTCAGTCCCTTTAGCTTCCCAATTTAAGCTTTCTTCAAGTTTATGTCCTAACACAAATGAAGGAAAGGGATATATGTATCGAACTCCATATGCCAATGTAGTAGGTTGTTTGATGTATGCAATGGTTTGTACACGACCAGATATTTCACATGCAGTTGGGGTTGTCAACAAGTATATGGAAAATCCAGGAAAAGAACACTGTTCAGTAGTGAAATGGGTGCTTCGGTATCTGAGAGGCACAAGTGATTATTGTATCACTTGTAACAGAGGTAGTGAATTTGTTTGCGGATATGTTGATTCCGATTTTGAAGGTGATTTGGATAAGAGAAGGTCAACTTCAGGATATCTCTCTACTCTTGTACGTGGAGCTATAAGATGGATGTCAAAGCTACATAGCATTGTTGATTTCTCCACTACAGAAGCAGAATACATAGCTGCTTCACATGCTTGCAAAAAAGCGGTTTGGTTGAAAGGTTTGTTTGGTGAGTTTTGTAGGTTGCAAGACAACATCAAGTTATTTTGTGATAGTCAAAGTGCAATTCATTTGGCTAAAAATCCAGCCTATCATAGTAAATCAAAGCATATACCTATCAAGTACCATTTTGTAAGACAGGTTATCACTGAAAGGGGAGTCTCTCCTGAAAAAGTGCATACAAAGGAAAACTTTGCAGACATGTTCACGAAACTAGTTTTGTTAGAGAAGCTACGATGGTGTCTGGCTTCTCTTGGCTTCGAGAAAAGATAAAAATAATAATGGAACAGGGTATTAGGCTAATTGTTGTCAAGGTGGAGATTGTTGAGATTTCTTTTTAATTAAATTTGAAGAAAATCTCATGAATGTGACAACAATAGGATTTGTTGCTAAATTGACTCCATCTAATTCTGATGTGGAGTTATTGCATCCTATTTTGTTGTGAGTGAATTTATGATTCAGTTTCTACTCTCAGGTATAAAATGTAAGCCCGTAGAGGCAAATGAGCATGAGGAATGTGAGGTGAGTGGAAGAGATGTGCAGATGAAAAACTCTACTGTTGTAATTCTCCTTTTGCTGAATGAGATTGCCGATGCCCTTGTTTGGTGGACGTAGCCCAGATTGGTTGGGTGAACCACATTAAATATCTGTTGTTTCATGTTTGTTTATGTTGTGTGTTTGATTGTATATTTAGTTTCCGCTATGATTTGCTCAACATTAAGTTGGGAATGAATGGAAGATAGAGTGATAGTAGGGCCAAAATTGGTTCAAATATTGGAGGAGTAGGTAAATCATATTCGACAAAGGTTAAAGGAAGCATAAGATAGATGGAAGAGTTATATCGATGCACATAGAGTCGATCAATGTTATGAAGTGGTAGATCAAGATTTTATTCATACCCGACCCAACAAGAGCACCATTCAGTTTGGGAAAGGGATGAAGTTTTCACCTCAATTTTATAGAATCTTAGGATCAAAGAGAAATTTGGACTAGTTTCCTATCATTTTGTACTACCACCCCACTTACATAAAATTATGATGTTTTTCATATAATTTTTCTACGACATTAAATTTTTTATGATTCTCACAAACCCGATTAGAGGGAATCATAGGTGTCAGACGTGGGAACAATTATGGTCAAATTTTTATGCATATTGGACCATAGATTTTAATAGCTCAAGCATCACTTAATGGACCATGTTGAGGTCTAACAGGACAAATATAGCCTAGGGTTTACTACTTGAGAGGATACATGTCCATGATTGGCTCGCAATGATAGAGCTTGAGGCAATTAGAGAGGTTAGTGATATAATGGTGGGATTGATGGAATTGATTGGGGGGGGGATAAGTATTGGAAATTGGAGGAAGCTCAAGGGGCATTCTTATGGGGGAGATTTGGGGGAGGAAATAAGCGTTGATTTGGTTTTAGCACTTTGGATTGATTTTGGGGTTTGGCACTTGGGAGTGTAGAGGTTTGGCTATCACTGAGAGGTGGATTTTGATATTGGGTACTGGAGGAATGTTGTCATGAGGATATCGAACGCATTAGGACTATGGTTTGGACTTGGGCTTGGAGGCCTAAGGAACTTGTGGATGTTCCTTGGGATAGGAAGTTGAATAGACTTTTCTAGTTGATAGGGTGGAAAATTTAGTTGAGTGGTCTAGAAGGAGCACCACAATTGAGCCATTATAACCATTTATTCATGTTGTTGTCGTTTTATTTATGTGAATTTCCATTAATCAATTTCCTTACATGTTTTTAATATGTTGTAAAGAATATATATATATATATATATATTGAGTTGTAAAATATGTTGTTTTTTTGTATGCATAGAAAATTTGGAAACTTTATCAAATTGAAGGAACAAAATGGTCCTTACAAATAGGGCTTTAAGTATAACAATAGTGCATGCTCTATTAAACTTTTACATGGCTAATAAACATACCTTTGAATATTTGACAATATCTTCCTAACTCCAAAATGTCCATCTACCTTGGAAGTATGAGGCTTTCTCAGCAACATAATTTGATAGAATGCATAACTTATCATATAATTTATCTAACTATTATTCCCCTTTTTTATACTAGAAAATAACTTATTTTACTTGAAAATAAGTTTAAATTACTTATAAGACATATAATGGCATGCCTTACTTCCCATAACTTGGTTTGGGTTCGCAAAAACTATAATGAATTATAATTAGTGTGGATGACAATATTAGAGTCACATAAAATGTAGTCTCTCCTTTACTCATTTATATAATGCATATATTTTTTTTAAATATGTAGGGTGGTTCAAAATAACTCTCGTTAAGGTTATTAAGTGATGAGAATAAATATTGAGTGATGAGAATAAATATTACTTCTTGCATAACGATATTTTCTCAATGTATAACTCAACAAATCAACTTCAACATCAAATGGAATATTTATAATATTCAACATAGGTGCTTCACATATATTATTTTATATTTATAATATTCAACATGAGTGCTTCACATACATATATTATTCTTCAATGCATTGAATGCTTGTTCTTGTGTTGTGGTCCAAAAGAACCTTGTGTGTACTTTTATCAAAGATTATAATGGTGCAACAATATCTAAAAAAAATGTGAAATGAAATTGTTGACAAATTGAAAATCTCCAACATAAAGACTTTTTACATATTTGATGGACTTGGTCATTTTATGATAATATTCATGAATTCATATCCAGGGCCCAATCTTGAGGTTAAGAATAATAACTTCAACTAACAATATTAAATTTGACCATTTTCATGTGACATTGTAATTTACTTTTTCAAATTACTCTTTATATATAGTTTGAGTTGGCCTAATGGTTAAGAGCATGTGTTTCTACCTAAGATGTCATAGGTTCAAAATTAAAGAGGATAGAGTATGTATGCCTTCGTAGACTTGGGGGTGAGTTATATATGCCTTTGTAGACTTGGGGGTGAGTTATGTATGCCTTCGTAGACTTGGTGATTAATAATTGGGAGTGAGTCTCTTGTCCCACAAACAAAGAGGTCTCATACACCAATTTGATAATAATTATTCTTTGATAATAATTATTAGACTAACATCAAACTTGTATACGGGAAAAAAATAAATAAATAATACAATGCAAATAAATACAAACATTTTACACTTTGTTTGTTTATATCTAAAAGAAATCACAAAGGATTGTCCATGGTCCACACTGTTAGGTTATTAATTTTCCACTTGTATTTCTCAGTCAAGTTGTCTATCCACCTGTAATGCATGCTTATCACTAAATACACCTTGATTTCTCTGTACGTTACACCTTCTAGTTATGCATATCGTTGAAACTCATGATCTTTGTATCCACATATTTTATTTTGGTTGACATTTACACTAAACTTTTGACCTGCAATTGCACCTACTTTCTTTACCACGTCTAGCACTGAGCTACCTTCCTATGTATTTAAACTTTACTACATGCCTCCTCATAGCATAGACTTAGTCTATGATATAAGACAGTCTCTCAAATCATATATAATATTTGTTTTCCTATGTGGTCCGGTAGACTTACCGAACACTTTGAAATTGTAAACAGTATTATAATCACTTATGATTCGCTACTCCGACAATATCGAGAGTCATACTTGACTTATTAATATGAATTCCTACCACAAAATGGAAATCATGGTATAATACAGTTATTTATGAGCCTAAATTAGTTGATTTATTGTACAATCTAGTTTTTTTTTTTTTTTTAAAGTTGTATTGGGTTTTAAATTTAAATTGAGGAATTCAAATTAGAAGTAATTCTAATTGAAGTTATATGTGATTTATTTCATCAGTTTTAGTTTTAATTTTATTTTTTAGTTTTGTAAGTAACGAGTATTAAGTGAATTATTTCAAAATTCTTCACTTTTATAAATATAAATAAACTATTCCAAAATTATAAAAATTAGTTAGTTAAAACTACTTCTCACAAAAAATTATGATAAATAAATGAATTCGTTCATTTGTAGCTCACGAAACGCGTATCCAACCCAACTGGATCATTCCCGCGCATAGACGATGTTTCTGTGTTTCTTCGCTGACATTCATTTAACACGGATCTGGGGCTGTCGCCGGTGATCCCATTCACATGTTATCACATTCACACGTTACGAATGCAATCCGTCCCTCTTTATAAATGCTTTGGCCCCTCATCCCTCCATACACTCACTCCCTTTACCTCCATCTAAACAGAGAAGTTGAATTCCTGATGGGCAGTTACATTTCTTGCGCTTCGAGCACTGTACCGTCCAGTACTGTGAAAGTCATACACTGGAACGGCAGCGTTCAGGACCTTCAGAGGCGGATAAAGGCGGCAGAGCTGATGCTGGACAATCCTCAGCACTTTGTATGCCACGCCAATTGTTTGCAGATTGGGCGTCGGATTAATCCTCTCACGGCAGACGAAGAGCTGGATTTGGGGCATCTCTATTTTCTTGTGCCCATGCCCAAACTGCACTCGGTGCTATCTGAAAGAGACATGGCCTCCCTGGCATTTAAGGCCAATTCCGCCATGAAAGCTGCAAACAGACGCAGTTCCGGCCCCAGAGTACTCCCCCTCTTTGGTGACTTCCTGCGTCCACAACCGCCAGAAATGAAACAACATGTATTATTAATGGAGGGGGATCAAATTAGTGGGGCGCAGGAGGAGCAGCCTGTGGTGCCGAAACTGAATTTGGGGGACGATCCAGAGCTGTCAACGGCCCTTGCGCAGCTGAGATGGAACTCAAGCAAATCCTGGAAGCCAATGTTGGACACAATTGTCGAGTTCCGGCCAAAGCTTCGGGAATTGATGCACTCGAATATTGACCAGTTCTGCTAGCATGTATTCCCCGTTCAATAAACAGAAATATTGATCACATTGAATCTGATCTTCATGGAATCTTCGTTGGAATTTTACTCGCATCAAAAGATTAGTTTTTTTTTTTTTTTTTAATTGAAAAAAAAACTCTTTAAAAAGTACATATTACATGGCACTTCATCATTCAGGATCCTGGATCCACATTTTTTTTTGGGTGGGCGAAACTACAATAACATTTCTGTATTTTGAGTGTGTTTTTTCTATTGCTCGCAACCAAAAGATGGTTATGGATAATTCAGTTATGTTCTAATTGATAAATGATTTGTCTATCATCTTTTTCTCATTATCTATATCATCACAAAACTGAAGCTCATTCATAACTAATTCCACTTAATGAACCTATAAAACGAGTACACTTACATAATCTTAATACTATCTACATAAATATATGACACCTCGATCTCTCACAACACTTGTTTTGAATAAAATGTCCTCAATGTGGTTATGTTCCCTGTATTAAATTTGGTGAAAGAACCTCACCAAAATGTGGATGTGACTCATCCAAATAGATAGCAAAGGTGGGTTAAAATGATTGTGTCCATCAACCCAATCAATAATGCCCTTGGAGTCCCCAAATACCATAATATCATCGACTCCAAGCCATTTTGCACAAATGAGGATGCCCCAAAGGGCGATGATTTTTGCACGGTTATTGGTGCCCCTACCACCCTCCCACCAAAAATGGAAGTAACATTGGGGCTTAGTGACTATCAATGCATTGCATCCGCACTATCTTTTTTAGCTCGAGCCATCAAAGAAACGCACTGGAAACTTTTGCCAAAAATCTCATTTTTTAATCCTTCTATTCTTCTATGGATGTCTTTTGGGACTGATTTCTAAAAAATATGCCACAATCCTTAATGGAGTGCTCCTCAAATCAACCACTTTATTATCAAATATCCTTCTATTCCTACATCTCCATATGCCCCAAAGGATGTAGAAGGGAAAAGTGTAGTATTCCAATTGCGTCCCAAACCTGAGAGTTTTAAACAAACCTCCAATGCGTTGGTGACCCAAGTAGATGCAATGTGAAGTGTGTGTAAGGTGTTGGTCCAAAATTCTGTAGCAAATGGACAAGCCAAAAATAAGTGTTGAATGCCTCTCATATGTTGCATACATAATGGGAAAATTCCAAGGCCAGTGAAACCCTTGCAAACATGATTTTCCCAAGTAAGTATTTTGTTATGTAATGACAACCAACATAAACACTTAAGTTCTTGAGGCATTTGCGAATTCCAAGACTTTTGAAACCAAACTTTGTCTTTTGGAGATATATAAGATGCTGAAATAGATTTGTAAATCTCTTTAATGATGATTTGGCCCTTATGATTTTGTCTTGCCCAATTCATCTTATCCACCTAATTTGAATTAGTGACCCCCGTAGTGAAAATATGTGGGATGTATTGTTCCCATTCCTTTGCTAAATCACCAAGTAATCCAATCTCATTTGCCCTAAGCCAGGATTGCAAACTGTTAGGAAAGTCCTGGAAAGTGGATTATTGTGCAATAATGAAAATACCTGTACCATGAAGTTGTTGTACGATGGGAAAGGAAAGGGAGTGGTTTCCTTGTACACCTTTGATGACATCCAATCCAACCTCAATTTTAGTACCATCCCCAACCTCCTAGCACTATCCCCCAAACAACTAATGTCTTCTTTTCATCATGCTATGCCATATAAAGGAGCATGGTTGTGTATGAGCCATACCATCTTTGTTTCATACTTCAAATTCTCTGTGTTTCATGTATTTGTCCCTAATAATTTGAGGCCAAATACCCCTTCTCCTCATCCCTCTCCAAAGACTCTTGTTAATAAGTTCCCTATTGAAGGAAAGTGTGTCCGAAATCCCCCAACCTCCCATTTCGACAACTTTGGCAATGGAAGGGAGTCACACCAAGTGTGTTTTCCCCAACTGATTGCATCCAATCCACAAAAATATTGCCATTATATCATCTATTTTATGAATGGTTTCCATCGGGATCATGTAAAGGTGCATCCAAAAAACCAAAGTAGTTTGGAGAACGGGCTTGATCATAATGTGTCTCCCATCAATGGACAACCACCTGAATGACCAATGCGACAACTTCTTCATTATACAGATGAAAATATTAGGGTTAAGCATGTTGAAGAATGTAACTAGAATCGGTCTCCATTATTAATGTATTTGTCAAAATGATTTATTATTATTATTATTAAATAGCTTATTAAAGCATGGGTTTCATGCTTGAGTTATATTTATATTAAGGTCCCAATTGTGGACTTCTAAGTTAGTTGTTACAGAATTAAATTGATCCTATTTGGGATTTTAAATCATGTAATATTAGTTTGGTCAAAATGCTCCTCCATCAAGTCATCTCCTTCAAGGTTATCATCCTTGGTATCTTTAGAAAATTTCTTCAAGAACAACTCTTAAGTCAACCTCCTTCAAATGATATACAAGACATTAAAGCAGCCTCTTAAAAGTCGGCCTCAAAATTGCCTTCAAGTCGGCTCAAATTGTTATGAAACCAACTCCAAAAATAGCTTCACTGTCAGGCCGACTTATTTCATGAAGGAACAAATATGAATAGCCCACTGTAATTTCGCATTTTCACATCTCAGGAATTCAGAATCCTCTAAAATTTCAAATCTCTATACAACTATAGCTCAGATATAATTACAGTGGTTCAGTAACATGATATGGTGATTGACTATGACATCTACTCGCTAATGTAATAGAGTGATACACGAAGGAATGATTGAACAACAATATAGTGACTTGGTAAAGGGGTGTTATGACATGTTACTTGCTTTTATGAATATTAGTGTTACTAGGTGATGTTATCTTTGTGATGCTATACTCAATGACATGATGATGATGCATACTCAGTGTTGTTACATACTTGATGCTGTTGGGTTTGTGTTATATTCTTTCCACGATGAGTCACGCACCGAGGTGGGTAACAGGGAGGGCGGTAGCCCCCTGTTTCGGGGTCAGGGGCAGCACCTCGAAAAAAAAAATTTAGTCCTTATTTTCCGGTGGGCGAACCCACCCATGGTTTTGCACATGGTTTTGGGGCATGATGGTTTTCGGTCCCTGGTATTTTGTAGATCCGATCAAGGGAACTACGGTTATGTTCTAATCAAGGGTTAATGGATTGGGGTTTATGTATGCTTTGGCATGTATATATATGTGTTGTAACACTAAAAGGAATATAATGAAAAATGAAGCTGGTCGTCCCGATTTGGGATCCAGGGGAAAATCTCTGTGTTTATCTGTTTTATGTTTTATGCTCTCACTATTGTTTATTTTCTGTTTTAAAGATTCGTTCGTAGATAATTTCTATACAGGGTTAAAATATACAGATGCTACAATCATGTTCAATCCTCGGTGCTATATCTCTTGGTGTTACTCAATATGATGTCTTGGTGATGTTCAATGATGCAAAACTCAGAATTACTATGATGGTGATCACATTGAAGTTGGATCTCAGGAGGAAGAAGGATGAAGTTTCAAGTGTAAGAAAGGGATATCTCGGTGCAAGGAGATCTCAGTGCTAATACGGTGAAGGGATGACTTGATGGAGGAAGCCCACATTATAAGATTCTTGGTCATATTATCTTGAACCTATTGAAGAAATAATTTTGACTGGGTTATCCCCGAAGAGTGGGTTTTTTCCCTGATAGTGTGTTTACATCTCTTGTTCTCTTCTATTTGTTTGGAATTAGTCTTGATGATAAAAGACAAACTACAAAACATATAATAGTAATTACAACATAATGTCAAGATAAGAGAAACTAATTAACTGCCATTTCTCTAACATGGTATCAAAGCTAAGGTCATGATAAAAGGAAGTGAAAGGTGTTGGGAAAAATACTGAGAGGGGGGGCAGGAGGGGGGGGTTTGGGTGAATCAGTATTTTTAAAACTCACACAAAATTTTCTTTTCTTTACTAATTTCTATACACGGCTTTACTTAATCCAACTAGTGTATGTATGTGGCTTTATTTAAGGAAACTTGCGTATGCCCAATGAACTTATTATTCAGATAAACCTTCAGTAACTTTACTTAGACCAGTCTATCATTCATTCATCAGAAATTTAGTAAGAAATAAAAATGTGCAGTAAGAACAGAATAAATCATAAGAAACACACATGAAAACCATGATTTAATGTAGAAACCAAATGTGGGAGAAAACCACCGCTGTTGGCGTCTCTATATTCAATATTTATTATATAGAAAACTTCTTAAAATCTTGTACTAGCGCAGACTCATACCAGCACAGAGGCACCCACCTGCAGAAGGCTGCAACCTTCACTCGTTCTCTAACTGCTACTGGAAGGGAGCTCCAATCCCTGATCTTGTTTACTAGCCACCACTGGAAGGGAAATTCAATCCCTTGCTCTCGTTTACCAGCCACTATTGGAAGGGAGCTACAAACCCATGATCTGATCACTAGCTCCTACTGCTAGGAAGCTTTGACTTCCTCACTGAAGGCTGCAACTCTCAGCACCACCGCAGACCATGTTTCATAAGTTTTCACACTGGATCCACCGGCTTCAATTTAACACAACTTGAAGGCCTCTTTTCATCATATTTTCAGACTGGACCCACTACACTCATTTAAGCCCAAAACCATACATCAAACTGAAACATATAACTGTACCAAATCATTCACTTAATCATCAATCAACTAGCCAATCACTGATATAGAAGCATAATCAATACTCAAACAACCCAGATCTATATGAAGACATCATTGACAGACAACAGAAGCACAAAAAAACTGATCATACATTTCGATCAACATTCTTTAGCAAAACCATGGCTTGCATACATGCCTTCCGTAAGAAATATCCAGGACTGTACACACTTCTTCCAAAACCAACTTGCGTATAAATCTCAGAATTTTTACTGAATATATACACGCATTTGTAGAACTGAACCCACGTGCGTACAGGCCTTCCTTGTGTATAGATCTGTAACTAATTTAGGACTACAAAACACTTCATAATTTCAAACTTACTTAGATCATACACTTCATTGCAAAACACATATGCTAAACGACAAATCTAAACATGTCAGAAACAAATCATGAAAATACATAGTCATTTCAAGTCTAGAGATCTTGATCCATCATTGTATTCATGGGTGCATCATTATTTCAGATCTATCAATAAACTATAGCCCATTCAATGCAAATATACTTCATATTGAAATATTCATTCAATTCCCATACACATGCACACTTAGCACTATGATATTCACCCCCTTATATAGCTTAAGCCTTAGCCAAAACCATGAGCCAAAACCACACAAGTGTCGATGGTATTCTTGGACGGGATCAAATAATTTTTAATGTGATCAATATTGTGGGATAATACCATGGTAAATACCCCTGGTATTATAAAATTAGTGTGCTAGCACATACACGACTTTTCTTCTTTGTACCCGTGTGTATATGCGACTTGGCCTTTACTAACTTGTGTATAGTTCTTCAATTATGTACCTCTATCCATCTTCTAATTTTGATCTACAAAACCTTTGTCCCAACATTATTTCATTATGTTCCATCACTTTGTCACCTCTGAGCTTATCTAGAAACCATATACTTGGTCTTTTATAAGTGGGTTTCCATCAAGGACAACACATGCATCATAATGCCAACAATCTCCCACTTTGGATTTGATGGCAACCATGTTTGTGTTTGATCACCACAACTTGTAGATACCTGTTAGACACATCAACATAAGCATTATTCAAACACCAAGTTACTCTCCCCCTTTGACATCAAGGGAAAAGGGTGGACCAATGCTGAAACAATGTTTCTCTATCGTTGTAGATACAAGAGCTTTATAGATCTGATCTGCACTATACTAACCACGCTCCCCCTGAGCACATGTTGAATCTTCAGATATATTTTCAGTGAAGTACATGACTCTATAACTCATGAGATTACAAAAATTCCTATCACAAAGGACTCATAATTACATCAATCATCAAACCAAGTGGAATTACATATTTGACACTACCACTCAACCAAGTGGATTTACATTTTTGACTCAATCACCCAACCAAGTGGGTTTACATATTTGAAAAAGTCCATACATAACAGAATATGACAATATTTATATCATAGGTCTCAACATGACCTTTATAGATATGAATTTTATAACCAAGACCAAAGGACCTCAATAGAGAGAGATCATCTAACATAATTTATCAACCATGATACACATAATGCCAACAATGCATTATACTCATCAAGGCTAATGCTGCCCTTGAACCTGTGTTACTTGTTCATAGTCAAATCTGACCGCAACAAATCATTCATCGAAGCATCTTCATAAATAAAATAATCATAAATTAATACCATATCAACTGACTGTAACCATCAACATTAGACTAAATGACATAATATGACAATCTTTACATCATATGTCTCAAGATGACCTTTACAGATATAAATTTTCTAACCAAGACCAAAGGACCTCAATAGAGAGAGATCATCTAACATATTTCAGCAACCATGATACACATAATGCCAACAATGCATTATACTCGGCAAGGCTAATACTCCCCTTGAACCTGTGCTACCTTTTCATAGTCAAATCTGACCACGACAACTCATTCATCAAAGCATCTTCATAAATCAGATAATCATAACTTAATACCATATCAACAAACTGTAACCATCAACATCATACTACATGACATAATATGACAATCTTTACATCATAGGTCTCAACATGACCTTTACAGATATGAATTTTATAACCAAGACCAAAGGAACTCAATAGAGAGAGATCATCTAACATAATTCAGCAACCATGATACACATAATGCCAACAATGCATTATGCTCAGCAAGGCTAATTCTCCCCCTGAACCTGTGCTACCTATTCATAGTCAAATATGACCACAACAACTCATTCATCAAAGCATATTCATAAATTAGATAATCATAACTTAATAGTATATCAATAGACTGTAACCATCAACATTAGACTACATGACATAATATGACAATCTTTACATCATAGGTCTCAACATGACCTTCATAGATATTGATTTTATAACCAAGACCAAAGGACCTCAATAGAGAGAGATAATCTAACATAATTCATCAACCATGATACACATAATGCCAACAATGCAGTATGCTCAGAAAGGTTAATGCTCCCCCTGAACCTGTGCTACCTCTTCACAGTCAAATCTGACCAAAACAACTCATTCATCAAAGAATCTTCATAAATCAGATAATCATAACTTAATACCATATCAGCAGACTATAACCATCAACATCAGGCCAAGAAAATTAAATCACGATTGTCATTAGCATGTTAGAATTTTTTCTTGAGTCTGTCTCACTATTTTTCTATCAGAGAAAAACATACGCAACTGTCTCCAAAGGAACTCGTGTATATATGCAGCTTTAGTTCATGCAACCCATGTACAGAAAGTGAAATACTAAAAATTTCATAGCTTCATCTCCCCCTAAGCTTGTACAATATTTGCCTACCCTCTATTGTTATATTAGGTGCACTGTCAGAAATATAAACAACTAGAATTACCAAACCAACCATGGGAATCACCATATATTTCTCCCCCTATGATGATACATTACTGATTCCAATAATGTATGTCACAACACTCCAGCAGTCATTATGAGAAGTAAACTTTAGAAACAGATGACTGCAGTAGGGTCAACATTCCTTATGTTTTTTACCAGTGTTTCTTCTTTATTCCATCTTTTCTTGAAATTTCTTATTGTGTGTTGGAACTTATCCAAACTCCCGGTTCTGTTCAACATACTTAACCTGCAATTAGTGGCCTTATGCCCAAATGAGTTACAATAAAAACAAAATCCATGAAACCATCCTTTCTTCCTCGATCTATGTGATTCTTCAATAAAAGGATTCTTCTCTTTTAGGACATTATCATCATTAATAGTAAATTCCATGAGCACTTGCAGATCTTGATCAGACTCTCCCTTTTCTCCATTTGAAAAACCATCACTTTCTTCATTTGTATAGAAGCTTCTCCTACTTTCAAACCATTTCCCGTTGTCATGATTTTCTTTAGAAGGACACTTAACAGCATAATGACCAACTCTACCACAAGAAAAAAACTTGAAGGGAAGCTTACCTCTGAACCTTCCAATACCTGGTTGAAGTTTTCTCACAAAATTTGCCTCATCTACTTCTAATATATAACTTGATTCCTTGAGAAATTCCTTTTCTTTTCCTTTTGCACAGACCTTAAATGTGGCTTCTCTGACTTGTGAGGGACCTCTTTTCTCATTTCAAATGCAGTCAGGATCTCGTGAGGTTGAACAACAGTAAGAGTCTGCAGATCCTGCTTTTCTTCAATGGCAGACACTTTTGACTCGGATTTTGGATTTAGAGATCTCAAGATTCTCTCTACAAAAGTTCAATCTTTTATATCTTCACCCATATTCCTCATTGAATTCACAATCTCATCTATTCTTAGAAATAAACTTGCAATACTTTCATCATCAGGCATTCTAAGATTTTCATATTGAATTCTAAGGGTTTGAAGTCTGGCACTTTTTACCTTCGCATCACCTTCATAGCTCCGAATGATATTGTCCCATATTTCCTTTGTTGAATTTAGCTGCATGAATTTAACAAATTCTGATTTTGACAAGCTTCCCAATAAGGAATTTAAATATTTTTCATTGGTTTCATATCTCTTCTTTTCTGTTTCATATGTAGGAATGGTTGTTGGATATTGATAACCTCCTTCCACGATTCCACATACATATGCTCCAAGACTTTGCAGATAAGCTCTTGTTCGTATCTTCCAGAACAATATATTAATTCCATTGAACAATGCACTACAAGGAAAAGACCCTCTAGCAGAGGTTATACAGGAGGTTTTTAGTGTTACAAAATTGGCCAAAATTGTCAAAAAAACATATGCTACCACATCCGTTTCTGGGAACGGAGGTTTTGGCGGAGATTTTAACGAAAATTCAAAACAACTAAAAAAAATGGGTGGCTAGAGGTTATTACAGATGTTTTTTCAATGGTGCACTACTCTAGCTTTAATGCACCGGTGTGTACATGTACACAGCGCTCCGGGGCAGTCTAAGGAGAATGCACAGGCTCGTTAAGGTATAAAACAACACCAGGCGTAGTGTTGGTGATACAACGCATGGGGCCGTTCTAATTGGTCTTGGGATTTGAGCGGTGCCCATAGGTCGTATCAACGCACCATTGCGTATACCTTTATGATGCACCGGTGCGCCATATCATAGAAAGGCACTGAGATTTATATTGGTATCGGTATTCGTGCGGTGCACATGGATCGTACAAATGCACCGGTGCTTATAGATACATAAATGCCCCGGTACGCAATATCACACAAACGCACCAAAATTTATAATTGGTATCAGTATTTGTGCGGTGCCCATAGATCAGAAATGCACCAGTGCTATAGACACCAGTGAGTATAGGCACCGGTGCGTATAGACACATAAACGCACCGGTTTACAGTTATTGACACACACCGGTTTTCATTTTATTTTTTTTAGAAACATCGACATGTGATAGTCCAATTATTGTGATTGTTTTAAATTCATTATTCATCAAAAGTCAACACATCTTATAGCAATATTCATATTAATTACATTTTTATTAATGCATTTGAATGTGCTGTTTGGATTAATTTGTTATATCATATCATAATTATTGTGGTTTTTAAAAATTCATTATTCATCAAAAGTTGACGCATATATATATCTTATAACAATATTCATATGAATTAAATTTTTATTAGTGCATTTGAGAACAACAATGGAGAACGCAATAGAATAAATTATAAAATATTTTATGATTATATATATAATATATATGAATAAGATAGTAGTTATCATACAAAATGGGACAGTTACTATTCGTATACCTTTGTCTTTCAATTGGGACACTATGTCCATTACATTAAACAAAATGTCTAATTTCACAGACATATTTCAAAAAATAAAACGCCTTGCTTTGATATCCAAACATAATGATCATCATTCTGCCCACTTCCCAGGCGAGAATAATGGTGATGGGGTGCAATCGTTAAGGCACTATATGCAAGGTCAATGGCTCGAACCCTGTCATGTAGGATTAGTCTAAACTAGCAAAAAAAAAAAAAAAAAAAAAAAAAACATAATGATCATCATTCTTCGCTTGAACTACCGTCACCCAGAGCTACTTCCAATGACTTCAAGTTATGTTCAAGACTGTTGTGTTCATTTGGTATTATTGTTTTATATTGGTAGAAGTAACAAAACTGCAAAGTAAGCATGTGCATATTCAATGTAATTCAAGAAAAAATAGACTTGTACCATAGCAACAATTGACTCATAAATCAGAACATTCTTTCAAAACCAAATTTCATGCCATCTTTCAAGATTTCATCTGTTGGCACAGTTCCATACTTTGTTTCCCGCAAGTTTTATACCCCATAACAAATCATATATTTAATATAAAAGTTTTTTTTGTTCTGTTAATTATAGACGGAGCTAAGTAAAACAAGATCGATAGATGCTTACAAATTCCACAATTAATTTCTGATATGCCAACATATACTCACAACCCATATTTAACCCAATTTCAATCAATTCGTCTGATGGTTCTTATTTGTATGTTAGCACCTGTTTGAAGACATTCAATGATGATTTTTGTAAAACAACTTAAAAAATACAAAAATGAAATCTAGTTAAGTTGTTATAAGGAAGTAACAATTACTCACAAACTTAGAGATCAACCATTTTCTTCCTTGTCGTCCTGTTTTATGTGCTGAATGGGTTCCATTTTCTTTTCTTTTCTCCAAGAAAATTCTTGAAAATTAATATTTAATGCTAAATTGTTTATTTATTGTACCTAATGATCGAAAAATTCAATGATTACATATTACATTTTAAGCACGTTGTTGTTGTTGGAAAGAACGTCTATACATTCATTCCATTAGATCCCTCAAAATTTTGTAAAAGTTTTTCCCCTTTTCGTTAACTTCCAGCACCACTCCAGATGAGCTAAGCAGCAATTGATTTTCATTTGCATGTTCTATTTTTTTCTTTTCTTAGAACAACATTCCTTTTCTGAGTTGTTGGTTCCTGTAAAACATTAAACATATGTGAATTAGTAGACTGTTTGACACATGTTATCTAGTAATTTTAAATATATTACTAATGATAATTTAAAAAAGAAAGTCATATTGGATCGATAGTATTTTTTCATTCACCTGATTCATTCTTTTGCAAATTTTCCATTAAACTTTTACGCTCTTCTGGTCCTAGATTAGAAATAATCATATCGAGCTTCGTCATTTTGTGGCTCTGCATGATACACAGTAAATAATACATATTAGTTAAACTTACATATAGTTCAAAAATAATATTTTTTATAAAGAATTTACAAAGAACTTGCCTTTTTTTCTTTTCTTGATGTGTTAACAGTATTTTTGTTACTTGATCTCTTATCAAACATTTCTTTATCAATCTAAAACCTGTACCATATCATTCATTAATATATTTAGAAATAAATTCTCAACTTTTTAGGTAAAAAATAAATCTCAAGACACCGGTGCGCCTTTCATGAGGTCCGCACCACATCCGGTGCGTGGGGATATTAACAATGCACTGCAAAACAATATAATACACCGTACAGTGCATTGGATATTATAAACGCACCACAAAAAATAGTGTAATAGACCTAACAGTGTGGGGTACTATAAATGCACAACAAAAATGGTGTAATACACCGTACGGTGCTTGCCTAGTTAAATGGAGCACCGGTGCCCTATTTCAGATTTGGCGCACGGATTTAGAAAAACAATTTTCATTTTTTTTACTACAGTACTTTCGCGGTGCGTTGTATAATATAGCGCACCAGTACGGTAGCGTACGCAGGGCACACCGATAAAGAAAAATCCATTTTTTCAAAAATTCACGCAATGGCCGAATGGATTGGGATCTGACTATGCAAGTCGTCCCATGGGTTGGACGTCAATATAAAATGAAAAACCCTAATTCTGAAATCACAAAAAAAGGGAAAAGAAAGGGAAAAAACAAAAAAATGAAGGGTTTAGGGTAAAAATGGATAAAACTGCAAAAAAAAGTAAAAAAATAAATAATCAAATTTAATCACGAGATGGTTTCAAATTCTATGATACAGGGTTTGAATCACCAGAGGTTTGGTTTCTGATTGTCTGAACACTTCTGTTCGAACGTATATCGCTACTCCACAGTGCCCTCCTGCTCTTTTTCTCCAGGTTTGTCTCCTGCAAATATCTGGCTGAAAATTTTAGAAAAAATAGTGAAATAATGAAAAGTGTTTAGTATTTAAAGAATTATTTTATGAAATTAGATTTTCGAAAATATTTTTCCACCCATTTTTCAAATTGTCTCTTTTTTTTTCACTTAAAGAAAATAGAGTTGCATTTTTTAATTTGCGTTTAGTCATTACCGGTGCGGAAGAGTTGTGACGCACTGGTGCATCTTATTAATACGACACACCGGTGTGTGTTAGGATGATAAGCGCGCCTGACTGTATAAAGTTCTTTTTTTTGTATGTAAGATCATAATAAAATAATGATAATTATAAAGTACATGAATTTATTTTCATTATTTTCTAAACTTTATTATGTTACAAAAATTCGTATTATTCTAGATTTGTTATTTTACAATTATTTGTAAATTTACAAATTTAAATATTTTAATAAAATCATTTCACATTAATACAATTAAAATTTTCACATTAATAGAATTAAAATTTTACAAATATTTTACATACAATTACAATTAAAAGTACAATTACAATTAGAATTTAAAATTACAATTACAATTTTACATTAATTTCACATACATGAATTACGATTAGAATTAGAATTACAATTTTAATTTTACATACAATTACATTTACAATTTTACATAGAATTACATTTACAATTTTACAAATATTTTACATACAATTCAATTAAAATTACAATTACAAATACAATTACAATTTTAGAATTTTACATACAATTACATTTACAATTTTACATAGAATTACATTTATAATTACAATTACAATTTTATAAATATTTTACATACAATTCAATTGAAATTACAATTACAAATACAATTACAATTTTAGAATTTTATATACAATTACATTTACAATTTTACATAGAATTACATTTACAATTACAATTACAATTTTATAAATATTTTACATACAATTCAATTAAAATTACAATTACAAATACAATTACAATTTTAGAATTTTACATACAATTAGAATTACAATTACAATTTTACAAATTTTCATATATACAATTACAATCATTTCAGAATAAATTAAATATTACAACTACAATTAAAATTTTACATTAATAAATATTTTACATACAATTACAGTTTAAATTACAATAAGTACAAATACAAATACAATTTTACAATTTTACATACAATTAAAATTAAAATTACAATTACAGTCACGACATAACATTTAATAAGTATCATGGTCATTTAATATTAAATTAATTAATAAACATCATCACGATCATGATAACCATCGTACAAACATCATATTCGACTAATAAACACATTCAAACATCAAATTAGCATTATATATTAAGATCATCACAACACAAACATCAAATATACATCTCAATATGTCAAATAACTCATGCTATTGCATATACACATCTATCTACAAGCTAAACATTAAATGAACATATCTAACATGATCTAACAATATGCGCCACATCATGATGATCATCAACATGAAAATTAAGTACAACTGCAACATGAACATAAAATACATGGACCATATATATATATATATATATATATATATATAACTGAATAATGTTAAAAATATACTTGACCATAATATAAATGTCATGGATCAGGCACTGGTGGTAGTATAACAACATCAATAGTAGTACAAGTGGATGCCTGCTCAATAATGTTGGGTGCAGCCTCGACAGTTGATGGTCGAGCTTGCTTATGATCATGATCACTAGTACTGATGGATGCATCCACTAGTGGTAGTACAATATCAATATGAGCAGTAGTAGTGGAGGCTTGCTCAGTCAATACTGCAGCCTAAGTGATCGATGGTCCAGTTTGCTCACGATCATGACTAGTACTGATGGATGTAACTGTAGGCTACTGACTGGACGTGGCCGATGCTCCAACCTCATCTCCATGATGACTGTCAGATGCTGCCAGTGGAGCGTCATGCTCATTAGGAGCGCCATGAGGTGAACGATCATGAGATGCATGTGAGTCGCTGCTCAAGACTGTCCATCACGTGCCATGGCTCGACTACGCCTATAGCTATGGACAGTCCTCCTCAGTTGCGTAACAACTGTCGTAGCTCCTACGACATGCCACATCAGGTCGTACATGTCACGCGAAATGCATCTCCACATCCATAACAGCCTATCATCGGCCTGTATGTCTCTGTAATGAGTGAGCCTGATGCCCGCATTGACAATCAATGCACAGAGTTGGTTGGCCAACTCCATCCTATATCTGGTTTTAGGTCGACCACGCCTAGAAAAAGGCGACACTAGTGCACCATGAGCAGGAGCATGTCTCTCTGCTACACCGGCCTCAACCTCATCATGATCATCCTCTTCATCAGCCATCTCCTGATCGTCATCATTAGGATCCACACCTGGATCATGTGGTGGACCCGACATCTCCTCGCCATCAAAAGAGCCAATGTCTGCAAAATATATACAAGTACACAACAATAATTAGACAATTTCATTACATAATTTAATAAAAACAAGTTAAAGAACATGTTAGAATAAATATAAATAAAACAGTAATATCATCTGGCGGCTCATCAGCTGTGAAGAGGATGTTGGGACACCCTCGCCAATCTAAGCCAGCATAAGGACATGGGACCATAATGAAGGGATGCAACTCGTCAACACTAGCTAGTAAGTCCAGTGAATCATGTGATATCCTGGCTGGAAACAAAGTGTCTCCCCTCTTGGGCATCATCTACCCCCACATGTGCATCTGGGCCTCAAACATTGGCCTATGAGGCCGTCGAACAAAACTAGGTCTCATCTTTGGAAACCTCTCAAAAAATAAACAAAACAACTCTGAAGCAAAAGGAAAGTTGACCCTCCCTTGTGCATGAGCATGAAATCTATCTAAGGCCGTACAAAACTGCTGCAAAAAAATGGCAGACCACCTGATAAGTCGTGGTTGTTGTACTAAAAAATCAACATAATATAAAAGCGAGCAACTAATGCATTGCCCGTCACTGGTGTTGTGCGAAATGGTCGAAATGATAAGGGAGAGGCATTGCATGTCCTGTCTACCAAAAACACCTATACGTAACTGACCTCCAGGTACTTGAAACTCTGAAGGAGATAGTACATGTGCTCCAATGTATCTCTGGGAGTAAACTAACTAACTCCCTGCTACACAACCAGCTGGCACGTCTGGGAATGAGGGAAAACCCACCCCTCTTCTCGATAGTTCTGTAATAAAATAAATATACTCCTCAGTGGGTGTGTACCACTGGTTAGGACCAACCTGGAAAGCCTGTCGGTGGGCATTCCACCTGCTAATAAGATATCTCAAAAACACACTATGGGTCTTTAGGGAAGTATCCTCCTCATAGAACTTGAGGAGGCCTACCTGCCTAAGGATCCCCTGGGTATCTGTAGTAATAGGGCAAGGGTATGCATCTCTCTCCCTCTCTCGGGCCTCCCATTGGCGAATCATGTCATACTGTTCAGCCTGTTGTTGTTGTTGTTCCTCCTCTTGTCTTTGAATCATTTCCATATTATATAATTTTTTTATATTAAAATAGACATGTATTTAGGAATATACATATATATATTTTTTTGAAAAATAAAAATAAACAGACAAGTCAATGAACCATAAAAATAGTCACGCACCGATCGCGGTACATCCTAAGAATGTAGCGCACTGGTCCCGATGCCCCTAATGAAATACAACGCACCGGCCTCGGTGCAACTGTCTATTTTTCAAGCACCGTTAACTTTATCAAAGTTCAGAATAGCGGTGCACTGACTGAAATATGCGCCCCGGCGCATGTAGTCATGCCAACGCACTGACTTCATGACAATTACATAGTCGACGATGCAGTCTTTTATCCGGCTCCACCGTTGACCCTCTCAGAATCTAGAATGCAGTGCGCTGACATACACCGGGGCAGATAATTCCGTCAATGCATCGCACTGTGATTCCTGTGGTCAACAGTGCACCTAGATAAATGAGTGCACCACCTTTTATTTTAAAATTATTCGGGGCGCCTTTCGATACCGCTCTAGAAACAGTGCAGATACCATTAGCACTGGTGGCGATGCACCCTGTAAATTTTATAGGCAGCACCGCTATCCGGTGCGAGCCGAATAGCTCCAGCGCACCGCGCGACAATTTTTTTTCTCTTTTTTAATGGTTATTTTTAAGTTTATTTCAATTTCTAATCTGCTAAAAGGCTTAATTATGGAAAAACTAGAAAAATAACTGTACATTTCGCCATCAAGGAGGCATATCGGCTGTAAGATTTGCAAAAGAAAATTTTCCCACTATTTTTAAAAATACAAGCTGGAGATTGGTGGTCAATGCAAAGCAGCAGTGCGTGCAATGGGTGCAATGAGAGCACCGATGTCAGGGCGGCTCAGACAAGGGGAAATGGCATTGGTGCTTTAGAGCTCTGTAGCACTAAGGAAAGTGAAAAATGAGGTTTTTTGGTCGTAATTTTTTTATTTTATTTAACCCTATTTCGGTGTGTGGGGTTTTATAGGCGCACCTGTACGCTTACCTACAACTGCACCAGGCTGCGTCAAATTTTTCGCGTTGTTTATAATGCACAGGGGTGGTTCCCTAACATTGCACCAGGATTTTTCAGTTTTAGCGTGAAATTTTGATGATGCACCGGGGCGGAATATCCGTAAAGCACCGGTGCAGAATAGTCGTAAAGCACCGGTTTTTTGGCCTTAATGTTTTTTTATGTAACACTATTTCGGTGCGTGCGACTTATAGGCGCACAAGTGCTCTTGGATAAGAATGCACCAACACGTTTCTGTTTTGGTTTAGTGTTTTATGATGCACCAGCGCAGAAGAGTGGTGAAGCACCGGTGCATTACAGTAATAGGATGTCCCAAAGGTGTGTGTACGTTGCGCAAGATGTCCAGTGTGCCAATGTTTCGTGTGCACCGGTGCGTTCTATGGTAGGGCGTGCACTGGTAACTGAGAGCTCAGGAGCACTGGAAAACTGAAAAATCTAGGTTTTTTTGCCGTAATTTTTTTTAAATTTAACCCTTTACTGTTGTGCGTGGTTTATAGGCGCACCAATTTTGTTTCTTACAAAAGCATCGGTCAGTTTGTGTTTTGGCATGATGTATTATGATGCACCGGTGCGGTTTCTTTCTACCGCATTGGGTGGTTTGGGTTTTGGCACGGTGTTTTATAATGCACCAGCACAGAAGAGCTGTGATGCACCAATGCTATAGAATAATAGGACACATCGGCCAGGTGTGGACGGAATGCACGGTGTCCAGTGTGCCAATGTTTTGGTCTGCACCGATGCTTTCTCGGTTCTAGAGCACTGGGGCGACGTGTAATGATAAGCGCGCCGAGAGGAAAACATTCGCAAAACCCTCCGCCCGCCGACCTCCTCTAGTAACCTCCACTAGAAACGGATGTATGGGGTATTTTTCTGTGGGGTTCCTCAAAAACATCCACTAGAGGGTCTTTTCCTTGTAGTGGTGGTTGCCTAATAGAAAATACTCCTTCATTACTTCCCATTGCGAGAGATCTCCTTCAAGCGATCAAGATTCTTCAGAAAGACCTTCTCTGATACCAATTGTTGGGAAAAATACTAAGAGAGGGGGGGGGGGTGAATCAATATTTTTAAAAGTCACACAAACTTTTATTTTCTTTACTGATTTCTATATGCGACTTGACTTAATCCAACTAGCGTATGTACATGAATTTCTTTAAGGAAACTTGCGTATGCCCAATGAACTTATTATTCAGATAAATCTTCAGTAAATTTACTTAGACCAGTGCATCATTCATTCATTAGACATTTAGTAACCAGTAAACATGTGCAATAAGAACAGAATAAATCATAAGCAACACACATGAACACCAGGATTTAATGTGGAAAGCCAATGTGGGAGAAAACCACCGATGTTGTCGTCTTTGTCTTCAGTATTTATTATATAGAAAAATTCTTACAATCTTGTACTGATGCAGACTCATACCAGCACGCAGGCACCCACCTACAAAAGGCTACAACCTTCACTCGTTCTCCCAGCTGCTACTAGAAGGGAGCTCCAACCCCGTGATCTCATTTACCACCCACCACTAGAAGGGAGCTTCGACCCCATGCTCTCGTTTACCGACCACCTCTAGAAGGGAGTTACAACCCCCTGAATTGATCACCAACTCCTACTGGCAGGAACCTTCGACTTCCTCACTGAAGGCTCTAACCCTCAGCACCACCGCGGACAACGTTTCATAAATTTTCACACCTGATCCACCAGCTTCAATTCAACATAATTTGTAGTTCTCTTTTCATCAGATTTTCAGACTCGACCCACTACACTCATTTAATTCCAAAACCATACATAAAACTGAAAAATATAATTGTACCAAATCATGCACTAAATCATCAATCAACCAACCAATCACTGATTTAACAGCATAATCAATACTCAAACAACCCAGATCTATATGAAGACATCATTGACAGATAATAGAACCACAGCAAATTGATCAGAAATTTCCTTCAACATTATTTAGCAAAACCCCGCCTTGCATATACACCTTCCATAAGACATATATGCTACTATACTCGCTTCTTCCGAAACCAACTTGCGTATAGATCTCAATATTTTTACTGAATATATACGCGCATTTGGAGAACTGAACCCGCATGTGTACACGCCTTCCTTGCGTATAGATATGTAAATAATTTAGGACTGCGCAACACTTCATAACTGCAAACTTACTCAGATCATACCCTTCACTGGAAAAAACATGCACCAGACCGCAGATCTAAACATCTCACAAAAAATCATGCAAGTACATAGTCATTTCAGGTCTATATATCCTGATCCATCATTGTATTTCTAGGTGCATCATTATTTCAGATCTATCAATAAACTATAGCCCATTCCATGCAGATATACTTTATATTGAAGTATTCATTCAATTCCCATACACATTCACACTAAGCCCTATGATCTTCACCTCCTTATATAGTGTGAGCCTTAGCCAATACCATGAGCCAAAACCACACAAGTGTCGATGGTATTCTTGGATGGGATCAAATAACCATTATTGCACTCAATATTGTGGGCTAATACCATGGTAAAGACCCATCGTATTACAAAATTAGTGCACTAGCACATACACGACTTTGTTTCTTTATACCTACGTGTATATGCGACTTGGCCTTTACTAACTTGCGTATAGTTCTTCAATTATGTACCTTTAGCCATATTCTGATTCTGATTTGTAAGACCTCTGTCCCAACATTCTGTCATTATGTTCCATCACTTTGTCATCTCCGAGCTTATTCAAAAACCATATACTTGGTCTTTTATAAGTGGTTTTGTTGGAAATATGATGCAGAGTGTTGTCCTTGATGGCAACCCACTGAATGAAGATGAAGACATGCGACTGTTGACATGTGTTGTCCTTGATGGCAATCCACCTGATGAAGTTATGCTTAACTTGATGGACTTAGTAAATGATGTAAATCTGATGTGATATAATGTTTGATGCTGAGTGTTGTTCTTGAAAGGCAACCCATCTGATAAAGATGATGACAACTTACTTGATGAAGTTGTGCTTGATAGAATATGTTCTTGATGAAGGAAATCTGATGTATCTACAGTGAGTACAGAAGGCAATGAAGAAAGGATTTCAGCGTATGCTAGATTCTATGATGAAAAAGAGTATGTCTCTAGGTATACGCGGATTGGACTAGGGGAAGTCGCGTATGCACGCGGAAAAGAACGTGCCAAGTCGCGTATGGGCTAAAGCGCTCAAAAAGTGCAAAACCAAGGGTAACCACCATGGTATTAACCCATGGTATTGGGTAATGATCCGCCTAATTGACCCCGTCCAGGTAGTTTTGGGCTCATGGTATTGTTTTGGCCCATGGTATTGAAAAAGGGGCTCATGGTATTGAAAAAGGATAAACCTATATAAGGAGAACAAATTCATTGTGCATAAGAAGAGTGAGGGTGCAAGATGTCTGAGCTTGAATGAATACTTCTCTTTGAAGTAGATCTGTATGGAAAGGGTTACACTTGAATGATCAATCTGAATGTATGATGCACCAATGATGAAGAAGGGGATCTAGATCTGAATTGCTCTTGTATTTGCTAGATCTGATTATGGAAGGCTTAGATCTGTGATGAGGCGAGCATCTAGGCGAACATCTGTCTGAAGAAAAAGGGTAGATCTGAACTGAATATCTGATCTGATGAAGTATGCTGCTCTGTAATGATTGAAGATCTATACGCTACTTCGCCGCGGAGGAAGCGCGTATATACGCGGCTTCAGTGAAGAGAAAGCGTGTATGCGCAATAAAATATACACTGAGGTATATGCTGTTTTGTGTGGACGGAAGAGCGTATATACGCGACATCAGTGAAGTAAAAGCGCGTATTCAAACTAGGGTTTGCTGAAGCAAAGGGTATGAAATATCTGATCTGTTCTGCTGTGTTTCTACTATCTGATCTGTGTTGATAAGTTTCTGTTGGTGATGTATGTTTGTGCTTAAAAGTATGGAAAGGGTTCAGTCTGGAAATATGATGAAACGTGGCCTGCAAGTATTGTTCTATTGAAGTTGTTGGATCCAGTGTGAAAATTGATGAAACGTGGTCCAAGGTGGTGCTGAGGGTTGTAGCCTTCAGTCAGGGGGTTGTAGCTCCCTTCCATGTGAGGCTGGTAAACGAGATCGGGGGGTCGTAGCTCCCTTCCAGGAGAGGCTGGTAAACGAGTCAGGGGGTTGGAGCTCCCTTCCAGGAGAGGCCGGTAAACGAGCGCAGGTGGGTGCCTGCGTGCTGGTAGGAGTCTGCGCCAGCACATATGTTGTAAGATGTTTTCTCTATAATAAAATATTGAAGGCTGAGCAACTGCAGCGGTGGTTTTCTCCCGACTTGGGTTTCCACCTAAAAATCCCGGTGTTCATGTGTGATGGTTTATTCTGTTCTTACTGCACATGTTTACTGCTTATTGAACATCTGATGAATGAATAATGGAATGATCTAAAGCAAAGAACTAATGACATATTTAGATCTCTGTGTATACGCTAGTTGAATGAAAGGTATCCGCGTATATACGCGAGTTTACTAAAGGAAAGTAGCGTATGGGTTTTAAGGAATGAAAAAGTGAAAAGTTTTGAGTATGCAGTAAATACTGATTCACCCCCCCTCTCAGTATTTTTCCCAACAATTGGTATCAGAGCGGGTCCTTGTGCAGAAGCTTGATCGCTTAAAGGAGATCCGTCGCAATGGGAAGTCAAGAAGGAGTAATGTCTATAAAGCCACCTCTATTCAATGGAAGCGATCTGATATTCTGGAAGGTACGTACAAAATCATATCTGCAAAGTCTTGGTGCAGATGTATGGGCAATCGTGGAAGAAGGTTATCAATACCCGGCAAGTATTCCTACTGATGCAGCAGAAAGGAAGAAGTATGAAACCAATGCCAAAGCAGTAAATGTCTTGCTAGGAAGCATGTCTGAATCAGAATTTGCTAAAGTGATGCAGCTACATTCATCAAAAGAAATATGGGACAAAATCATTCTAAGCTATGAAGGAGACACAAAGGTAAAAAAGTGCAAAACTCCAAACTCTTAGAATTGAATATGAAAATTTGAAGATGCATAGTGATGAGAGTGTTGCCAGTTTCTTTCTTCGTCTGGATGATATTGTAAATCGAATGAGAAATTTGGGTGAAACCATAGCTGATACTACTCTGGTGGAAAAGGTCTTAAGATCCTTGACTTCAAAATTTGACTCTAAAGTTTCAGCTATTGAAGAAAGGCAAGATCTGCAAACGCTTACTATTGTTCAATTACATGGTGCTCTGACTGCTTTTGAAATGAGACAAGGAGGTCCTTCTCAAATAAGAGAAGCTGCTTTTAAGGCATCTACAAAAGGAAAGGAAAAGGAAGTTGTCAAAGAATCTAGCTATATATCCGATGAAGAAGAAGCAAATTTCGTGAGAAAGCTCCAACTAGGTACTGGAAGATTCAAAGGTAAGCTTCCCTTCAAATGTTTTGAGTGTGGTAAAGTTGGTCATTATGCTGCAAAATGTCCTTATAAAAGAAAAGAAGTAGTAAGAAGGAATAAGAGCCGATCTAGCTCTAAGAAAAGTTACTATGCTAATGAAGATAGTGATGAGTCATCTAATAGTGAGGAAGAATGTGAAGAAGATCTTAGACTTCTCATGGCATTTGAACAAAAAGAAGAAAAGGATACTTTTATGGATGCTCTAGAGGAAAACGATTTTCTTGAAGAAAATAATCAACTAAAACTACGCTTAGAAGAACAAAAGATAATCAGAGAGACCATTGAAAAGCAGCTTGAAGAAGCAAAGAAACATATTGAAAAACTAGAATGTGAAGTGGTAAGTCAAAGAAAAGAAGTTGAGAAAGCAAAAACCTTGAATCTTAGATTTGCTAAAGGATCTGAAACCTTAGATGAGATCATCAAGGTTCAACGTTCTCCTCTTATAAAGACAGGTCTTGGATATACCGGAGAATCTTCTCAAACTTCAACACAAAACTATCTAAAAGCAGTTACAGGTGGTTTACATCATTCAGCCACTCAGCAAGGGAATAAATGATCTCTACAGGGAAAGCAGGACCATCTCAATTCAAGGAACACTAACAGGGATAGCTTTCAAAGACACTACAACCAACAGGTAAATTCAAATAGAAGATTCCATGATCGCAGAAATTTCTACTTCAATGGGCAATGTTTCACCTGTCACAATTTTGGTCATAAAGCTATTCAATGTGTTGCATATAAAACCATCATGACAAGAGAAGCAAGAAAGAAAAGGTTAGATACTGAACCAAAGAAGAATACCTATAACAATTTTTCTCCTCTTCAAAGTGAAGTTGAATGCACTTATTGTAATAACTTTGGCCATGAAGAATCTGAATGCAGGAACAAGATCCAACCAAAAGAACATGCTCCCTCAAGCTCTAAAATATGGAAAAAGAAAGAACCACCAGTTGAAAATTGTGGGATAGCATTATTTGCGGAAGGTGAAGAAAATCAATGGTACATCGATAGTGGATGCTCAAGACACATGACAGGTGACAAAAGCAAACTTCATACTTATAATGCTCTAGAAAAAGAAAAGAAAGTTACATTTGGAAATGATACTCCTGCTGTAATTAAAGGAAAAGGGTCAGTTTTTCTAAAAGAAAAGGTGAAGGCTAAAGATGTCATGTATGTGGATGGATTGAGGCATAACATGTTAAGTGTTAGTCAAATGTGTGATCAAGGAGCAGAAGTGGTCTTCAGTTCCAAAGAATGTGTGGTTCGTGATCTTGATACAGGTAAAATCATTATAAAAGGAAAAATAAATCCAAGCAACCTGTATGTACTAAACGGCATAGATCAATGTTACTTAAGCAAGTCTTCAGAAAATTGGCTATGGCATAGAAGGCTGGGGCATCTGAGTTTCTCTCAAATCAACAAAGCAAGCAGACTTCAAGCTGTTTGTGATCTTCCCAAGGTCAATCTTCCGAAAAGTACCATATGCAAATCTTGTCAATTTGATAAGCAGACCAGAGTACGATTTAATGCCAAAGAAGGATCATCAAGTAAGCCTCTTGAACTCATTCATACTGATATCTGTGGACCTATGAGGAAAAAGTCATTACGTGGGGAAGAATACTATATCTTATTTATTGATGACTACTCTAGAATGTGTTGGATCGGGTTCATTAAACACAAATATCAAGCACTTGAAAAATTTCAGAGCTTCAAAGCATTGGCAGAAAATGAATTAGATCTAAAAATCAAGTGTCTTAGATCTGATCGAGGAGGAGAATATTCATCAAATGAATTCTTTGATTTTTGTGAACAACATGGCATTAAAATACAGTTCTCTGTAGCAGGCACTCCACAACAAAATGGTGTAGCAGAAAGAATGAATAGAACAATTGTTCAAATGGCTAGAGCTATGCTTGCTGATTCTGATGTTCCTGACATGTTCTGGAGTGAAGCAGCACATACAGCAGTTAACATTCTCACTAAGGCTCATGTTCGGGTAAATAGTGACAAAACTCCATATGAACTCTGGTATGGCAATTCTCCCACTGTGAGGCATTTTAAGGTTTTTGGAAGTAAATGCTTTATCAAAAATAATGATGAAAAGCTTGGCAAATTTGAACCTAGATCAGATGAAGGGATATTTCTTGGTTATTCATCGTCAAGAAAAGCATTCACATGTTACAATAAAAGGCTTCGAAAGGTTGTTGAATGTATTGATGTTGTTATTGATGAGTCTCCTGCAGCTCCTAAAGAAGAAAAATAAACAACAAAAGAAGATGATAGCGACATATGGCCTTCTACATCAGATAGTAATGATATAGACAGTGGATCCAATGAAGAACCTGAAGATGATCTATCTGAAAAAGCTCCATCCAGATATGTCCAAAAGAATCATCCTGAATCTCAAATTTTGGGTGACAAGGAATCTGGTGTACGAACAAGGAGAACTCTTGTAGGATCTTCTAATCACTTGGCACTCATATCCACAATTGAACCACACAATGTCAATGAAGCTAGCAAATATGAATGTTGGAGGCAAGCCATGGATGAAGAACTTGTTCAAATTGAAAAGAATGACACTTGGGATTTGGTTCCAAGACCTCATGATAAAAATGTCATTGGAACTAAATGGATTTTCAAGAACAAGTTAAATGAGAATGGGGATGTGGTAAGAAACAAAGCTAGACTGGTTTGCAAAGGGTATACTCAGCAAGAAGGTATAGACTTTGAAGAAACTTTTGCTCCTGTAGCTAGACTTGAAGCCATCAGAATGTTTCTTTCTTTTTCAAGTTATCAACAAATCAAAGTTTATCAAATGGATGTTAAATCTGCTTTTCTTAATGGTGATCTAGAAGAAGAAGTATATATATAACAACCGGAAGGATTCATTTTGGGAAATGATGCAAATCTTGTTTGTAGACTTAAAAAGGCTCTATATGGTCTCAAACAAGCTCCAAGAGCTTGGTATTATCGTCTTGACAAATATCTTCATCAACAAGGTTTTTCAAAAGGGTCTGTTGATAGTAACTTGTACACAAAAATTGAAAATGATAAACTATTGATTGTGGTTGTATATGTTGATGACATCATTTTTGGGAGCAACGAAGAATCTTTGAGTCAAAAATTTGCTTCTGTCATGTAGCAAGAATTTGAAATGTCTTTACTTGGGGAACTAACATTCTTTCTTGGCTTGCAAGTGCACCAAACGGCAAATGGTATTTTTTTATCTCAAGCAAAATATCTTAAGCAAATTCTAAAGAAGTATGGCATGGAAGAATGCAAACCTGTAAGTACACCAATGATAACTGGATGCAGTCTCAGTTATAATGATGATTCTCCCACAGTGAATCAACCAGAGTATAGATCAATGATAGGAAGTTTACTTTATCTCATTGGGACTAGACCTGACATTATGCATGCTGTTGGGATTGTTGGACGATTCCAAGCTAATCCAAAAGAGTCTCATCTTCAGGCTGTTAAAAGAATATTCAAATATCTTCAAGGAACTCAAGAATTTGGTCTATGGTATCCAAAGAATGTTGATCTTACTCTTCATGCTTACACTGATGCAGATTGGGCTGGAAGTGTTGATGATCGGAAAAGCACTAGTGGTGGTGCATTCTACATGGGGCCACGGTTAGTTTCTTGGTTCAGCAAGAAGCAAAATTCTATTGCCTTATCAACAGCTGAAGCAGAGTATGTAGCTGCCGCATCTTGTTGCACTCAACTCCTTTGGATGATGCAAACCTTACAAGATTTTCAAATCAAATGTACTCCTCCTGTCCCCATTAAGTGTGACAATACAAGTTCCATTAGTATTTCAAAGAATCCTGTTATGCATTCAAAGACCAAGCACATTCCCATCAAGTATCACTTCTTACGTGAACAAGTGCTTGAGCAAATGGTGAAGTTGGAGTATGTTCCCTCCAAAGAACAAGTTGCTGATATTTTTACCAAACCTCTGCCCAGGGAAGCATTCGAGTATCTAAGACAGAAGCTGGGAGTATTCTCTGCCAGTCAAAAGAGAAAATCTGCATAAATTTAGAAGATGGCTTGGGATACGCGGGTTTCCTGAAACACAGTCGCGTATATACGCTAGTTCCTGCAAAGAAAACCGTGTATGACTGATTGCTGACATTTTTGGTTGGTTCAGCTCTCTTCAGCACAGCTGCAGTGCTGTTTGGTATCTCTGATACTGTTTGGTATCTCTGGTGGTGTTCCAGTTCTCATAATTCTGTTTCTAATGTTTTGATGAAGATGCCTTGATGATTTGTTGGTGGAAGTTTCAGGATGCACAAACTAAGGGGGAGCCTTAGTCATTTGGAAAGATTGCTTGGTTGCACAGATTCAGGGGGAGCATTAGCGTTGCTAAGTATAATGCATTGTTGGCATTATGATGGTTCTGAAATATGTTCTCTTTCTTGAGGACTTTCTGGTGTTGGTCTTAAATGGTCATCTTTGTAATTTGTTGAAAAGGTCTTGTTGAGACTCATGTTGTAAAATTGTAATATTCAGTCATGTAAGGACTTGTCAATTTTGTAAACCCACTTGGTTGGGTAGCTGAGTCAAATTTGTAAACCCACTTGGTTGGGTAGTTGAGTCTCATATGTTAATCCACTTGGATGGATATTTGATGTAAGTATGAGTCTTTGGTGATAGGAAGTTCATAGAGTCATGTACTTCATTGACAAATATGTTTGAAGATTCAGCATGAACTCGGGGGGAGCTTGGCCACTTCAGCACATATCAGATCTGCAGAATGTTTCTTCCACATAAGGAGGAGAATGTTGGTTTTTGATCCGCCCTTTGCCCTTGATGTCAAAGGGGGAGAGTGACATGGTGTTTGAATGAAGAGAAGATAATGATGTCAAATATTTGGGAGAGTGACATTTTTGGAGAGTGACATGGTATCTATCTGCTATGGTAACCAAACACCATCGTGGTTGCCATCAAGTCCAAAGGGGGAGATTGTTGGAAATATGATGCAGAGTGTTGTCCTTGATGGCAACCCACTGAATGAAGATGAAGACATGCGACTGTTGACATGTGTTTTCCTTGATGGCAATCCACCTGATGAAGTTATGCTTGACTTGATGGACTTAGTAAATGATGTAAATCTGATGTGATATAATGTTTGATGCTGAGTGTTGTCCTTGAAAGGAAACCCATCTGATAAAGATGATGACAACTTACTTGATGAAGTTGTGCTTGATAGAATATGTTCTTGATGAAGGAAATCTGATGTATCTACAGTGAGTACAGAAGGCAATGAAGAAAGGATTTCAGCGTATGCTAGATTCTATGATGAAAAAGAGTATGTCTCTAGGTATACGCGGATTGGACTAGGGGAAGTCGCGTATGCACGCGGAAAAGAACGTGCCAAGTCGCGTATGGGCTAAAGCGCTCAAAAAATGCAAAACCAAGGGTAACCACCATGGTATTAACCCATGGTATTGGGTAATGATCCGCCTAATTGACCCCGTCCAGGTAGTTTTGGGCTCATGGTATTGTTTTGGCCCATGGTATTGAAAAAGGGGCTCATGGTATTGAAAAAGGATAAACCTATATAAGGAGAACAAATTCATTGTGCATAAGAAGAGTGAGGGTGCAAGATGTCTGAGCTTGAATGAATACTTCTCTTTGAAGTAGATCTGTATGGAAAGGGCTACACTTGAATGATCAATCTGAATGTATGATGCACCAATGATGAAGAAGGGGATCTAGATCTGAATTGCTCTTGTATTTGCTAGATCTGATTATGGAAGGCTTAGATCTGTGATGAGGCGAGCATCTAGGCGAACATCTGTCTGAAGCAAAAGGGTAGATCTGAACTGAATATCTGATCTGATGAAGTATGCTGCTCTGTAATGATTGAAGATCTATATGCTACTTCGTCGTGGAGGAAGCGCGTATATACTCGGCTTCAACGAAGAGAAAGCGCGTATGCGCAATAAAATATACACTGAGGTATACGCTGGTTTGTGTGGACGGAAGCGCGTATATACGCGACATCAGTGAAGTAAAAGCGCGTATTTAAACTAGGGTTTGCTGAAGCAAAGGGTATGAAATATCTGATCTGTTCTGCTGTGTTTCTGTTATCTGATCTGTGTTGTTATGTATCTGTTGGTGATGTATTTTTGTGCTTAAAAGTTTGGAAAGGGTCCTGTCTGGAAATATGATGAAACGTGGCCTGCAAGTGTTGTTCTATTGATGTTGTTGGATCCAGTGTGAAAATTGATGAAACGTGGTCCAAGGTGGTGCTGAGGGTTGTAGCCTTCAGTCAGGGGGTCGTAGCTCCCTTCCAGGAGAGGCTGGTAAACGAGATCGGGGGGTCGTAGCTCCCTTCCAGGTGAGGCTGGTAAACGAGTCAGGGGGTTGGAGCTCCCTTCCAGGAGAGGCTGGTAAACGAGCGCAGGTGGGTGCCTGCGTGCTGGTCAAGTCTGCGCCAGCACATATGTTGTAAGATGTTTTTCTCTATAATAAAATATTGAAGGCTGAGCAACTGCAGCGGTGGTTTTCTCCCGACTTGGGTTTCCACCTAAAAATCCTGGTGTTCATGTGTGATGCTTTGTGTGATGGTTTATTCTGTTCTTACTGCACATATTTACTGCTTATTGAACATCTGATGAATGAATAATGGAATGATCTAAGAAAAGAACTAATGACATATTTAGATCTCTGTGTATACGCTAGTTGAATGAAAGGTATCCGCGTATATACGCGAGTTTACTAAAGGAAAGTAGCGTATGGGTTTTAAGGAATGAAAAAGTGAAAAGTTTTGAGTATGTAGTAAATACTGACTCACCCCCCCCCCCCCCCAGTATTTTTCCCAACAGGTTTTCCATCAAGGACAACACATGCATCATAACGCCAACAAAAGGTTCTTAAAAAACATAGATGGACACCTCTAGGTTGATGGATCACGGTGAACTAAGCTCGGTCATAAAATTTTCCTTGAATAAGTATGAGAACCTCACATTTTAGAAACTCAGATAAAGGGTGATATTTATCACAACATGATCATAATAATATAGAGTACAGTGCTCTCATAGTTTGGATTAAATTCCTAGATACTACACAGTTTGGTGCCAGACTCTATTACAATGGATGTTATACATTTCACCACAGTTCGGATATCTCAGTGATATACTACAATAAAGCTTCAATACCATTGCAATACTATTTCAATACTAATGTAATGAATAAGTCCAGATTTGTTGAAATTCAACAAGAAAATGCACCCACAAAGGGTGTGGAATTTTGATGCACCACGAATGTGGAAACTTGATGCATCAGAATTTTGGTCGTGGAATGTGGGGTGCCTTATTTATCTTTCCCTTAAATAAATTGGACAATAAATTGTAATTTCATCTCATAAAAACTTGTATTAGTAACTAAGTATTGATGATTGAATTAGCTCAGGAAATTCGAGTTGAGGGTCTAAGATGAGGCATGTAGAGGGATTCTAATATTTTGGGGTTCTTGTTGCAGTTGATGCATCAGTTGATGCATGGTGTGAGTGAGTTAACTCAACTTATTGAGTTATAATTATTTTAACTAGTTCTAACTGAGAGATGAGCTAGTGAGAGGTCAAGTGAATTAAATTAGAATTAATTCACATGTAATCATCAATCAGATAATTGATAATTCACTATTAATAGCTACATGCATGTCATTTCTGAGAGAGACCTAGCTGACACAGAGGTTAAAGGGAACACAACTATTAATTTTATTTATAGAAAATTTCCCATGCGCAATTATAGAGTCATTGGGATTCCATGATACATTGCACAATCAAGGAAGGCTATTTTTCCTATTTAATAGGGAGCTGATTCCCTAGGAATTGTGTGAGCAAGGCAATATGAAGGGAGGCTAAGAATTGGCTAAGTACTAGACCGATTTTGCCTAGATCGGTGTGAGACATTTGGTAGAGAGACGGATATTCTTGTGAGCAAGAAATCATTGTATTTTTTCATCATTCCTTGACTTTATACACTATATAGATAGTGGGGTTTTTAGTAGTTGCTTTCCACAAGAACATCTTGTGTTGTGCGATTGATTTACTTCTTTCTCTTACTTGCATGTGATTGAGTGATCATGTTTTGTATTTCCCAAATATTTTAGAAGGATTCAGTATCTTGTTTTAGTACATCACAAGATTAGATTGAATCCATTGATAAAATTTATGCATGTTATCAGAGCACCAGGAATCACAATAGAAGAGAAGAAATTGAGTTTGTGTTAAACAATATTCAAATTTGGTGATTCATTGTACCTAGTCACTAACCAAGATGTCTTTCACTGGCTTGAGACTCGAATATGCACTCGAGCGAAATTCGAACTATATTGCATGGAAGGACATGATGGAGGTACTAGTATTGGAGGAAAACAGACTGAAGGGATTCATTGACACCGATATTCATGAGCTTGCTACAACAGATGTTGCACAACATGAAGCATGGAAGAAAAATGTGGAAAAGGAGAGGAGGATCTTATTAGAGGGAGTTCGAGATCATATTTTTTCAAGTCTCCATGGAAAGGAAACTCCATATGCCATGTGGTATTTGAAAGCAATAGTGACCACAAGAAATTGGCACTGATGGACAAGCTTAGGAAACTCAAAATGGAGAAGGGAGACACAATCCAGAAATACTTGAACAAGTTCACTCAATGTCGAGATGAGCTTGGAAGTGTTGGGATTATTGTGGTTGATGATGACTTGGTGATCCTAACAATTCTAAGCATTCCCAAGAGCTGGCATAGTTACCAGGACTCTGTGAATGGGAAGGAGCCATAAGGCGAATTTTGAGGTCTAAAATGGGCCTCCTAAGAAAAATGTACAACAAAAATAAAATTTATAAGAACCAATAGGATTCAAGATGATGATGTCAACCAAGGAGGGTTTATTCACCATTTTTGGAGTAAAAAGGTAAAAATATTTAAAAATAATAAAATAATAAAACTATTTTTTCAAATCGTATTTTCAACTTATCTCCCTAATTTTTTACTCAAATTTCGAGTGGGAGTACTACTTGGATGCAAAATTTAATTCCTCATCCAAGGAGTACCCATGTTACATACTTTCGATGGACCCTGCTACACAAAAAATGAAAAATACATGAAAAAATGTGTTTACAATAATTTTTTTCATGTATTTCTCATTTTTCATGTAGTAGTGTTGTGTAACCAGCTCCAAAAATAGAAGAAAAGAGATATCATCGCCTTAGAAATAAGCCACTTCGAGGAGACAACCTCCAATACATTACATAAATGAACAATTCTTGGATGATACAATTTACAAAACCTCCTTTCTATATATAGGAGTCCATAGGGCCATAATGTAATCCTAGTGGGCCATAATGTAATCCTAGCCGACCTAACAATAATAATTTAAGGGCACAATAATAACAAAATGGGGGTTACAAGGGTACAATAATAACAATAAGGGGGTTACACTAACAACAATAAAGGACTATACTAGTAATATAGGGACCTAACATGCCCCTCTCCTTCAAAAAAGTGTTGTCCTCAACGCTTGAGTAGCTCTGGGTGCTTCTGTATAAAATTCTCATCCTCCCATGTAGAATCTTCAGTGGGTAAGTTCTTCCACTTGATGAGATACTCTGAAATTGACCGATTCCGTAGTTGTCGAGTTCTTGTTTCCGTGACCGCTTCCAGTTCCAATATGATTTTTCCTTCCTCATCAAGTTCTGGCAATATTGTTTGAACTGGAAGATTTTCACCTATAACCTTCTTTAAGCATGAAACATGGAAAACTAGATGTACTTGCGAAGAAGCAGGAAGCTCCAATTTGTATGCCATAGTACCAATCTTTTGCAACACCTTGTAAGGACCATAGTACTTTGGCGATAATTTATTATCCTTCTTAGCTTGCTTGAGGGACATTTGTTTATATGGTTGTAGCGGTAAAAATACCCAATCTCCTACATCAAAACTTCTCTCACTACGATGTTGATCTGCCTGTTGTTTCATTCGATTTTGTGCCAAATTCAGGTTATCCTTTAAGAGTTGGAGAACTTCTTGCTGATGCTCGATGTGATCTTCCACTGCTTGAACCTTCGAATTTTCCCTTGAAGATGATGTGATGGATGGTGGATGATATCCATAAAGTGCCATAAATGGGGTCATTTTTGCTGCAGTATGGAAGGAAGTGTTATACCACCATTCAGCAAGAGGTAACCACTTGACCCATTGTGTTTGTTTATCGGATACAAAACAACGAAGATATCCTTCCAAACATTTATTTACTATCTCAGTTTGACCATCAGATTGAGGATGATAAGATGAGCTATGAGCTAATTGAGTACCCAATCAAGAAAATAACTCCGTCCAAAAATTTCCAGTAAAAATGGGATCTCTGTCGCTCACAATAACCCTTGGGCTTCCATGTAGCTTTTGAATTCTGTCCATAAATGTAGTAGCAACTGTACTTGCTTTAAATGGATGAGATAATACACAAAAGTGTGCATACTTGGTAAGTCTATCAACTACCACCATGATGACACTCTTTCCTTCGGACTTAGGTAAACCTGTGATAAAATCCATTGAAATCTCCTCCCAACGTTGTCTTGGAATGGATAAAGGTTGTAGAAGTCCTGGGGTCTTAATTGTTTCCACTTTATTCTGCTGGCAAACCAAACATTCCGCCACAAACTTTTGAATATCAGATTTAAGGCCATCCCAAAAAAATTCTTTCTTCACCATGTGGTAAGTTTTTAAAAATCCCGAGTGTCCTCCTAAAGGAGAAGTGTGCAATTCCAGAAGAATATTTTGTTTTAGTTGGGAATTCTTACAAAGATATAAGTGATCTTTGTACCATAAGTAATCATTTTTCCAACTAAATGTATTAGATGTACTAGGATCTTGCTGCAACTTTTGAATGAGTGTCCATACATCTTTGTCCTTCTTCCATTCATCTCTTGCTTCAGTTATCCAATCTGGTTGGATAATAGAAATGGCACAAAGAAATGCTTCCACCTCTTCATTATTTCTTGAGAGTGCATCTGCAACAACATTAAACTTTCCTTTTTTGTAGATTATTTCAAAGTCATAACCCAACATCTTTGTGACCCATTTTTGCTGCTCTTCTGAAGATAGTCTTTGTTCCAAAAGTGTTTAAGACTATCATGATCAGTTTTTACCTTGAAGTGTCTTCCCATTAGGTAAGTTCGCCATTTCTTTAGTGCATGCAGTATTGCTAACATTTCCTTATCATAAATAGGTTTCTGTAAATACTTTCCTTTGATTGGACGACTTTCAAAAGCAATGGGTCTTCCTTCCTACATTAAAACAGCACCAATTCCATTTCCTGAGGCATCACATTCCACAATAAAGGTTTTTGTGAAGTCTGGCGTAGCTAAGACCGGTGCTAGGCACATTGCCTCTTTAAAATGTTCAAAGGCCTTAGTTGCTTCAGGAGTCCATGAAAATGCATCTTTCTTCAATAATGTTGTTAGAGGTGCTGCTATTCTCCCATAATTCTTAAAAAACTTGCGATAATACCCTGTTCCCGAGAAATCCTCGCAACTTCTTTATGGTTGTGGGGACTTCCATTCCTTAATGGCTTTAATTTTGTTAGGGTCTACTTTAACACCCTCGTGAGATACAATATGACCCGGATATTCCACCTCTTGTACTCCAAAGAAACATTTGGATTTTTTTGCATATAATTGTTTCTCCTGCAATAGTTTGAGCACCCTGTCAACATTTTCAACATGATCCTTCCAAGACCTGCTGTAGATTAGTATATCATCAAAAAATACTAGCACAAATTTTCTAAGGAAGGGTTTGAAAATTGAATTCATCAAGCCTTGAAATGTAGAAGGTGCATTGGTAAGGCCAAAAGGCATGACCAAAAATTTATAATGACTCTCATGAGTTCGAAATACTGTTTTTGGAATATCTTCAGTATTCATTCTAATTTGATGATATCCTAAACGAAGATCCAACTTGGTAAAATAAATTGCTCCATGGTTTGGGAAATTTATCTTTAATGGTGAGCTTATTGAGCTCCCTATAATCCAGACACATTCGCCATGATCCATCCTTCTTGTGTACCAATACTACAGGAGAAGAGAAGGAACTTTGACTAGGTTGAATTATACCCGCCTCTAACATTTCTGCAATCATACGTTCAATTTCTCTCTTTTGGATGTAAGGATATCTATAAGGCCTGATGTTTGGAGGAACACTTTTTGGAATCAAATAAATAGCATGATCATGATCACGAATAGGTGGGAGTCCTTTGGGAGTTTCAAACACCTTGGAATGATTGTCCAAGACTTGTTGGAGATCTGCAGAAATAGATGATTTTGATGTTGGAAATTCTAGTGAGCATAATTGTGCAATTACACCTCATTGTTCTTTCTTTAGAAGCTTTGTAATGACATTAGAGCTTATTATCCTTCCCGGCTTCCCTGCAATACCCTATAATTCGACTTCCTTTCCTTCTGAAAAAAATTTCAAGAGAAGTTCTTGAAAATTAAAAGCTACCGTCCCCAAAGATTGTAACCATTGTACTCCTAGTACAACATCAGCACCTCCCATGGGAATGGAAAGCATTGGACTAGTCAATACATATTCCCCCATGGTTAGCTTGATATTATGGCATTTTCCAGAGCAATTTATAGTTCCTCCATTTGCAACCATCGCTTGACATTCTGGTGCTAGGTATAGGAAACAATTTAATTCCTTAGCTACCTTACAATGAATAAAATTATGGGTGCTACCTGAATCAATCAACACTATTACTTTTTTCTTCTTGATATGTCCTTCTATCTTGAGAGTTTGAGGAGTGGTAATTCCTGCTAGTGCATTACACAATATGGTTAGATTCATTTCTTCCTCTTCTAGGGCTGGCTCCTAGTGTATATCATCTTCTTGTTCATTTTCTTCTTCCTCTTCACAATCTATGTAAAATAATTTCTTCTCAGCACACTTATGACCTTTAGTGTATTTGTTATCACAACTGTATCAAAGCCCTTTTTGCTCTTTTTTCTTCCAATTTTTGTGGTGTCAACCTTGTAGACTGTGGAAATTTAGGCGTAGCAACACTTCCTTCTTTATAGAATTGAGTGGTAGGCTTCCTTGTTGCCATAATTTTACATTCAACTTTTCTTGCCAACCTGAATGCCTTCTCTAATGAATCAGGTTCCAAAACACAAACTTCATGTTGGATGTTATCCTTTAAAGTGCCTATGAAGAGATCAATCCTGTGTTCCTCTGGAATATCAGTTACCCTTATATTCAATTTTTGGAAGTCCTCAATGTGATGCCCCACTAAACCCTTTTGTTTGAGATTTATCAATTGGCTAAAGAAGGTGTTTCTCTTTGTATCTTCATAATGTGCTATCATTTCCTCCGTAAAAATTGACCAAGTGACAATTTTTTTACGGGAGCAAAGCCATCGATACCATACAAATGTATTTTGTTCTAAATTTAAAGTTTCAATGCATACCTTTTGTGTGTTTTGCACATTATTGAGATCAAAATATTGCTCCATCTGTAGTATCCATGTTACAGGATCCTTTCCATCAAACTTCCTCATATCCATTTTTGGAATATGGTGGTTCTTCCCGCCAACATTAGAGTTTATGAAATCACGATTAACATTTATTTTGTTCTCATCGTGAGGTTCTTCTACTATCTTTTCACCATTAGGAAACATTTCTTGTATCAACTTTGTCAAACCTTCCATGTCTACTTTTAGATCATTCTTCATGTTTTCCATGTTGTCTTTCATGTCATCCATCTTAGCTTCCATGCCAGCTTCCATGCCATCCATCTTAGCTTCCACGCCTTTCGTCAAACCGTCCATCTTCGCTTCCACTCCTTTCTTCAAAACTTCCATTTCATTTTTTGTTGCTCTTTGCGAGAGCGAAATTTGGTGCACTTGCTCTTGTAATTTTGATAGATCATGTTGCAATTATTCATCTTCATGAGTCATCGTAGAGCCTTCTGAAGGCTTAATGGGTGTTGAATTATTTTTACGGGGCATCTTTTAGAACCCAATACTGATATCTATTCTACAATATGCCCTTGGAATCAATTCAAATTGATTCTACAAACAAGACTTATGCAATTCGGAAAAAAAATACACACCTTTTTCTTGCTTTTGAGGAGCTAGATGTTGAAATTGGATTATCTATGTGATTGCAGGACTTCAATATTTGAATTTTTTCCAACGTAGCCCTCTGAATTCTCTTTTGAATTCCATAGGTATGACCTGATTTGGATCCTCCAAGACAAAGTTGTGTCCAATCTCCCACAATGACCTAATTATGGACTGGTTCAGTAGAGCGAACTTGTACGACTTTCCACATGTCATTGTTTTGTCCTTCAGCTCTGAAATTGATAGCCATGAAACTAAAGTCCATGTACTTGTGACCACATTTTACGGCACTCCAATCCGATGCTCAGAGAGAGAGTTATGAATATTTTCCCACGATCACCTCTTTGAGATGAAATTAGGGAGCTTGAAAAAGCACTACCTTCCACAGATCATATCTCCGAAAATATTGCGAACCAAGCTCTGAAATATTTTGACGTGTTTCCTCTAGATTTCAGCTTCGCACCCTAAAAATTTCAGATTCTAAACCTTCGTAGAAAACAAGTTATAGCGAAAATTCCACGATGACCTGTTTAGAGCTGCGAAACCCTAGAATCCAAAGCCCTGATACCAAATGTTGTGTAACCAGCTCCAAAAATAGAAGAAAAGAGATATCAATGCCTTAGAAATAAGCCACTTCGAGGGAGAAACCTCCAATACATTACATAAATGAACAATTCTTGGATGATACAATTTACAAAACCTCCTTTCTATATATAGGAGTCCATGGGGCCAAAATGTAATCCTATTATGCCACAATGTAATCCTAGCCGACCTAAGAATAATAATTCAAGTGGACAATAATAACAAAATGGGGGTTACAAGGGTATAATAATAAAAATAAGGGGGTTTCACTAACAACAATAAGGGACTATACTAGTAATATAGGGACCTAACAAGTAGTGTCCATCAAAAGTATGCAATATGGGTACCCCATGGATAGGAAATAAAATTCTGCATCCAACGAGTGTTTCCGCTCGAAATTTGAGTAAACCCCATAGGGAGATAAGTTCAAAGCATGAGTTGAAAAAATATTTTTTCCTTTTTTCCCTCTAAAATTTTATGATGTAATCAAATCTTATTTTATTATTTCCACTATTATTTTATAATTTCCTTAGGAGGCCCATTTTAGACCTCAAAACTCCCCTAATGAGCTACCAAAGCCTCCTATTGTTGGATTTGGTACAAGAAGAGTTTCAACGGACTACCAGGGATGGATCCTCATCCAAAACTAAATATGAGGACAATTCTGACTTAGCTGGAAAGGAAAAGAATGGGAAAGGGAAGAACTCCCATTCCAAATCCTAGACTGGCAAAGAAGGAAAGAAACGAGACATGTCAAAGGTGAAAATTTTCAACTGTCATGATCATGGATAGTATGAGAAAAATTGTCCATAAAAGAAGAAGAAGAATAGCAAGGCTCTGGGAGCTACAGTGGGTGAAGATTTTGCCTCACAGTTTGAATTGGACCTCTCTCTCATCGCATGCATGTCTAAATGGTGATGGGCTCTATGTGGTACTTGGATAGTGGAGCATCTTTCCACATGACTAGCAACAAAGAATTCTTTAGTAGCTTGGAGGAGATGGGTGATGAAAAGAGGTATAGTGCTACCGAGATTGGTATATTTACTTTCCAGAGAGAGTTAGGTAAAAACCTCATACTAAAACATGTCATGCATGTACCAGGTTTGAAGAAGAATTTGGTTTCTATTGCTATGTTCGAGGATCGTGGATATGATGTGGTTTTCAGTGAAGGAAAGGCGTTCCTTCGTCAAAAAGCCACATGAAAGGTAAAGAATATTGGGGTTCGTATGAAGAAACTCTACAAACTTGATGTAGATGGTTGTGCAGCATTGAGAAATACAATATATGAGGTGGTGAGGAGGGATACCAGTGAGTTATGACACAACAGGTTGGGTCATCTACACCACAGTCCTTTGAGGATCATGCAACATATTTCTACGGGGATTCCAAAGGGTAAAATTGTGCAGAAAAAAACATGCAAAGGTTGTACTATGCAAAAGTATACTAAGGCTGCCTTTCACGATAAGGAAAGCCGAGCAGCAGAAATCCTTGAGAGAGTTCACTCTGACATGTGTGGACCATTCTCAACAGCTTCTAGAGAAAATAATGGATATTCTGTGTAGAAATTATACACTATGCATGTATATATTGGATTCACTTGATCTAAAAATGTATGCAATGGTGAAATACAAAATCGCTTCTAGAAAAATTATTTCGGAATTTAAAATACGATCGCTAATTTCAATATCAAGAAGAAAGATCAATCACACATAAAACATATGTTTTTACTGGGAAAGAATAAAGCTAAAAACCCCACTATCATATATTATTTATATATCATGGATCATGAAATAATCTCATACAAAAATCTAATCCAATAGCTCTTAGTACAATATACAATCGTCTCACACTGTTATACAAAAATGGGCAAATTCATGTGCCAATTTGCTACCTCCAGACAACCTGCCTCCACTGCGCAATCCATGATGGTCAAGAACCTTTGAATGAATGATTCTAGCCTACCTTGACTATGCAATACTCATAGACACATCCAATGTTTGTGTGGTTGCATGAGTGCATCCACTAATGTCACAATTGATAGTCAATCTGTCCCTTTCACCTACATCTCAACTGGGTCTCCACTGGATCTGACATGCATGTAGTTAACAGTAGTAAATATTCAGTTGCATGTGAGACCACTGAATGTGAATTAATTAATAATTAATTCACTGATCTCTCACTAGTGTATATTCAATTACAACTAGCACAACTGAGTTAAACTACTTTACAACTCACATAACTACACATCCAACTCTGTTACAACTTCGAATCACTCAGTTACAACTAAGTCCACTTGCATGTCCCACCAATAAATATTTGAACTCAAATTTCATATAGCTAATTTATTTTCCACTTCAGTTAACTATTTCCAAGTGCTCATTGAGAATATATTAAGTTTAGTGTCCAACTAATATTAAGGGATAATAATAGTCGACATGCATCTATAAATAGACATGCATTCTATGAATAGATTATGCACATACATCTATAAATAGACATGCATCTATAAATAGACATAAATTTTATAAATATATTATGCACATAAATCTATAAATAGACATGCATCTATAAATAGACATCCACCTAAAAATAGCATGTGTGGGCCCCACCTAGTGTAGGTGCTTAATTTTCACTAGGATCAAGGATGTTGTTTCCGAATGCCAATTTCACTGTTTCTTGTTGCAGCCTTCAACACTCCCTCTCAACAAGAAAGGAATGTCTTTGCATGTGACATGCAACTCCATGCATGCGCCATACAACCTTTGCATGCAATACTTCTCTAGTGTTTCTCGCACATGCAACCTTTGCATGCAACACTTCCGAAACTGAATAGCCTCCAAACAACTGAATTAGTATAATGCATCTGTCATCAAAGTCTTCTAACTTATGCTGGTACCAACTGCACATGTCTTATGGATCCACTATGTTGTTGACCTCTGCACCCATGCACTCTGCACTTGCTATCAACTCTGATTCATGCTCTAGTATCCGACATTGTCACTTTGATTTCATTTCCTCATGACATCTAACTTCATCAATCCAACCGATCCTACTACTTTTGTACTGTGGGCTCCTTGAAGCCAGGTTTGATTCATGAGATCCACACCATATCAATGAATCATGACTAGAAATTTCTTCTTGGGAGTATTCATGCATGCTACCCCACCTCGTACCTGGTGGTATAGCTGCATGCACTCCCTCTACCCATCTGGCACAAAATTTCTCTGCATGAGTGGTTGCTCCCACTCCATGATCCTCATCTTGTGGCTGCTCCACATCCTGAGGTTCACTCTTACCTGCATGCAAATCCAGCTCCCTCTCAAGTGTCAATTGCATGACTTTCTCACACTTCCCAATAGTAGGAAGCTCTGTAGAAATTCCATCTACATCAAGTCTATAGATATTCTTAACTTGAATCCCAACCTTATTTTCTTGACCTATTTCTTTCTGTCATAGGAAAAATTTTCCTTCACTAAAGACAACATCATAGCCTCTATCCTCTAACATTGCGACTTAGACTAAATTTTTCATAAAACCTGGAACATGCATAACATATTTTAAATGAAAGATTTTACCTGATGCCATCTAAAAGGTAATGGTACCAATTCCATTCGCAATGTATCGTCCATTGTCGCCCAACTCAATATGCATCTCGAGATCTTTCTCCTCCAAGTCACTGAAAATTTTCTTATCTTTCGTCATGTGAAAGGAAGCATCACTATCCAAGTACCACCTGATCCCAATGCACTTTACACCCCTCCAAGTCACTGAAAATTTTCTTATCTCTCGTCATGTGAAAGGAAGCACCACTATCCAAGTACCACCCGATCCAAATGCACTTAACACCATGCATTCAATCAATGAGAATTCAAGCTCAAACTGTGAGTCAAGGGCCTCATCAGCTGCAGCTCAAACATCCATCTTGTTCTTCTTCTTTTGTGGACAATTTGTGGCAATATGTCCATACGCGTGACAGTGAAAACACTTCACTTTGGACATGTTGTGCTCCTTGCCATCTTCATCGGCCTCAGATTTAGAATGGAATTTATTCCCCTTCCCCTTCTTTGCCTTGGCAGACAAAGCACAATCCTCTTCATCATCAAGTTTTGATGAAGAGCCATCTATGGTGTTTCACCTGAACTCTTCTTGCACTAGATCCGACCACAGTCGTTCCCAATCCAGCAGTTTTTCCCGTCCATTGACAGAGTATTCATAACTGTGCCAAATCTTAGGAAGTCCCAAGAGAGCCAAACTCACGAAATCATCATCATAAAAACTTATTCCTACACTCCCAATCTCATCCCTACATTGGACAAACTTTGTTAAGTATACCAGAATATTTTCGTTCTTTTCCATCTTGATCTTCCCGAGTTTATCTTTCAGCACCAATTTCCTATGGTCGTTGCTTCTTTGGAATAGATCCATCAAAGCCTTCCACATAGCATATGGAGTGGCTTTCCCATGAAGGCTTGAGACAATGTGATCTCGTACACCTTCCAACAGAATCCTCCTCACCCTTGCTACTTTCTTTTTCCATGCATTAAGTAATGCAGCATCTGTCAAAGTAGGCTAAGGAACATCTTTGTTAATGAATTCCTTCAAGCCATTATCTTCGAGCACAACCTCCGTCATGTCCTTCCAAGTAATGTAGTTCGAGTTTTTCTCAAGTGCATACTCTAGCCGCCAACCATTGAAATCCATTTTGATGTTTACTCAACTGTAGTACCAAGAAAATATTTCTGAAAATTCGAATTCTTTCCACCAACAAACTCAAGTCCTGCTTCAAAATTGTAATCTTCTGTGCTCTGATACCATGTATAAATTATACACTATGCATGTATATCTTGGATTCACCTGATATAAAAATGTATGCCACTATTAAATACATAATCACTTCTACAAAAATTCTTGCGGAATTTAAAACACAATCGCCAATTGCAATATCAAGAAGAAAGATCAATCACACATAACACATATGTTTTTACGGGGAAAGCATAAAAATAAAAACCCCACTATCATATATTATGTATATATCATGGATCATGAAAAAATCTCATACAAAACTCTAATCCAAGAGCTCTTAGTACAATATACAATCTTCTTACACTATCATACAAAAATTGGAAAATTCATGTGCCAATTTACTGCCTCCAACCATCCTGCATCCACTGCGCAATCCCTAATGGTCAATAACCTCTGAATGAATGATTCTAGCCTGTCTTGATTGTGAAATACTCATAGGAACATCCAATGTGTGTGTGGTTGCATGAGTGCACCCACTAATGTCACAACTGATAGTCAATCTGTCCCTTTCACTTACATCTCAACTGGGTCTCCACTGGATCTGACATGCATGTAGTTAACAATAGTAAATATTCAGTTTCATGTGAGACCAGTGATTCTAAATTAATTAATAATTAATTCACTGATCTCTCACTAGCGTATCTTCAGTTACAACTAGCACAACTGAGTTTAACTCACTTAACTGAGTTAAAATACTTTACAACCAGGGAAAATTTTAAGAACCCCCCTAAATTTATATATATAATAAATGGGTGAATCCCCATGATACATAAGAAAAATGGAAGGCGATTTTATTAATAATATAATATGTATATATAATTTTTTGGTGAATCTTTCATGAGACTATATTATCTTGTAAAATCATGGCGAATCACCAGTACAAATGGAAAATCACTACTACAAAATGGTGAATCGTTGTCTAGTGGAGTTCGGGGTGTTGGTTCCAATGAAGATATGGTAGTTGAACTAGGAGTAGAAGGAAGAGAACCACCAAGACCAAGCATGGCACATGGTGACTCATGAGGGAAATAGTTCTTGTGCAGTTTGGAAAATGCGTTCTTCTAGTTCTGCTAAGCGTAGTGTTGTTGCTCATGCTACTACTAGCACTGATATTGAGGTTGGAGAGGAGTTTGAGGAAGCATGTAAGGTAGAAGTGGTGGAGAATTACAAAGAGTACCCCATGATGGGCTCCATTTTTCCCTTTGGTATTTGTTCCTGCAAGATCTTCTGTCCATTGAAGCAACAATTAACCGTTCAACCAACAATCAACTTGACTGAGTTGATTACGTACGAGTCAACTTAGAATAATCTTCAAAACTATGCTTTGCAATATCCCATATTTATCACACTAATGCTACACAACATTGTGCATTTTCACCCAACTCTCATGCATGCACACAAAATTTTCATTAACATCTATAACCCTAACCAAGTGAGAATTGATCAAAAATTTGCACCAAAGTTTGTTATAGTGTTGAAAGTTCATAAGAAATTTAGATCCATGGTACCTTAAATAAATTTTGAGATAACCTCCACAAATTTGACCACAATATAGAAAAATTGTGATAAATTTTAAATCTACAAAAATTAGGATTCATGTTCCTAGGAACGATCATAAGAAGTAGTTGGCATATAGGTCAAGTTTTGAGCCTTGACACATTGATAATGCAATGGCTTAGGTCAAAACTCACACATTGAAAATTCATCAATGAAGAGAAGACAATATCATTATGAATTACACATACTCCAAACTTCCTACCAAATTCTACTTAGTTGTCCACAACTCAGCTATACATAACCTTATAGTAAATAAAAATTGCATAAAGCCTTCTTCACATAGCTAATAAATGGCCATTGGAAGAGCACCCCTTATATAATAGTAATAGTAGCAATCAATAGATTATTTCATATTTAACTTCATAGCCATAGCTCTCCTATGTATTGTATGATGTATTCAACTTGCATTATCAAATATAGATAAAATCATACTTTTGATTGATACATTTAAAACATACTTGTGCACAATGTTGAATGCAATTTTAGTCAAGGAGTAAAGTCAGTTTAACGTGTAATGATCTATAAAATAATGAAACATAGATGGAACATATAATTATTTCATTTAGATATAGGTAACCCTCTGAATGTAGACCATTCCTTGAAGAACATTTTTATTGATGAGGAATTTAATACAATATTCAATTTTTGAACTAAAAATACTATTTCTATAGATTTGTGTATGGGGTAAACAATAAATAAAAATTTTAACTAGCCTTGGGGTGGTCAATATTTATAAATTTTATTTATACTTGCTTTACCATGTATATCATATACCTATCAATCACAAACATGAAAAGCTGTGGAATTCATAGTGATGATCTGCTCTGGAAACACAACCAACCTTTATTATTACCAATATTAACTTTTATATAGTAGCACATATGTAGATAAAATTTCCATCTTCCAAAGAGACAAAATTGCTTCTCCAACATGATGGCACATTCTTAACTACTAAAATTTCTGATTGCTGAATGTAAGAAAGCTTTCTAAGTACATCTAATCTACTGCGAGGCTCAAACTCCTTGTTAGTATGAATCCTTTGTCGAAGTGTACGAAAAAGGACCACTTTAGCTACGCATAACTAATAGCCCTAACAACAAAAGTGGCTACCAATATCTTCAGATTTGCGATTAGTTAGACAAGAAAATAGCTGCAAAACACCAGATCTATGTATGGAAAGACATTAAGCAGTAAAATAAAGGGTTTGCTCCATGCATCCAACAGACAAGACAAGAACACAATTTTTTGAAAGAATTTTTTATATTACAGGGCACCTGGGAGGAAAACAAGAAGGTGTATCTAGCTCTCCTCAATGGGATGGGTTCTTTGTAGTCCTCAGCACTTCAGATCTAAGCTTTCTCTCTCTTGTAGGTGTAGAAAACCCAATGCAAAAATGAAGCTCAATGGGAGCAAATGATGAAAAATGAGACCAAGTGTATAGATCAAGAGTGATCTAGTAGGCAACAAAAGGTGAAGAATGATGGGGAAAACCCTCCTATTTATAACAAATTATTGGGTCATTCTAGATCTTGGTGCATGATTAAAATAATGTTAACCAAATCTAGATCCACCTTTTATGGAATACTTTATTATATTTGTTGGAGGGAAAGGGTCTTTGACTTGGGTCAAATCCCTTGATTAGTCAAAAATAAACAAATAAATGATTTATTTATCTTTTTAAGGAAGTGGTTGGGAGATAATCAAATCAATAATGATTTATTTAATTATTTGTGGGTGATTTGGTCATATTTAACAAGGAATATCATCTAAATAAGGTTTAAATGATTATTCCTAGAAAATAATAAGATAAATAAAGGTTTATCTAATTAATTTCTTTGATTTTGAGTTAAACATGACTGGGAATAATAATTAAATTATGGTTTAATTAATTATTCCATGAGGAAAATCAAACAAATATGGGTTTGTTTAATATTTCCTTTTGGGGTTTCTTGTTTTAACATAGTGAAAGCGGTTTTACTTAGGGTAAAACTGGTCTTACATGGTGTACTTGGGTCCATCTAATGATAATAAGTTAGATGACCAAAAAATGGTGTAACACTCCTAGACTATGTTCTTTTTTACCATGTATCTATAGGTTGTAGCCTTCTTCTTGTTTGAAGAGGAGATGTCTATTATCAAAACTACCTTCCCTGCCTCTGATGCCTTGAAGGAATTGCAAATTGATTCATCAGATGAAGAAAAATTTTTGTTCTTGTCAATTAGAGTTGAATAGCTTCCCTGTGCACTCAACACAAACTTTGATCGATAGGAAAAATCCCACCCACCAACTATGAGGTCCCACAGAATTGTTGCTCCCACCTGAATAACAAACAACTTGAATGTGAGAATTCAAAAACAAAGAAAAATCCCAATCGCATATATCTTGAGGATGAACTCGATCTCAAATCCAACACCCATAAAATTTATATCCAAAACTAAAACTCATCAAATTTGGAAGTATATTGGAAACAAAACCGAGGCAAAAGAGCTAAATTTGAATGCAGGAACTAACACAAAATCTGCAAAATTGAGCAATTTATGACATACATTACCTCCACTCCCTCAATCTCAAGATTGAAATTCTCCCTAGCTCTAATGGAGAACTCTACTGCAGGCTTATGAGGTCCAAAATCTACATCTTTGGTCCTGCTAAGTCCCCCATACTATATAGGCACATTCTCTGGAGATATAAATCTGCAAGTAAAATCAAGTATTAAATAAGTTTCTAGGAAATTTTCATTGAAAATATCCTTCATTCCATCATATATAATCAAAGTCTTCAATTGAGGTTGAGCATATTTTCACTACATCAGAGAAGGAATTTCACATACTTGTAGAAGGTCTCTATGACTTTTCCTTCACGTGCAATTACAAATTTTCTCTTGGTACGTTGTGTCAAGAAAGGGCTCAACATGTAGTACAATCCATTGAAATACCACGGGACATTGATGAACACCTGAAAATAGAGACAATACTAATTAAGAGGTGATTTGTCTATTTGATAAACTGAGTATAATATCCTTGCCCTTATAGGGCCCAACAAAATCCCATGCTTGAAAACTAAATATAGCAAAAAGACTTAATTACATATGGAATACTTGACAATTAGCAATATTGGAGAAATTCTTCAACATTGTCTATTTTAAAAAATCTATTATCAACAAGAAGGATTGAGATCAATTCATGTTTGGCGATGGCTATCCTCATATGCAACGGTGGAACAATTGGAAATGCATGATTTTCTTAACATTGATTTCACTCCACATTATCTTCATGTGAAAATTTGATCTAAGGTTTTCCAAGCATTTTTTTGAAGTTTGATCAAATATCTTCAAGCTGTAAGAAACATTGGCTCTATACATACATATTTCTGTGAAACTCAATCTCATAAATGGGCTCTTGCTTTCAAGAAACCTGTAACAGGTTTCTAGTAGCTTGGTTCTCTAACTATCTTTGAAGCCTTGGATCTGACTTATTATCTACGTCATTACATAATTTCCATAGCATTACATTTGGCATTGCCACCTCTATTTGAAGCGACATCACCACATTACACAAAAGATTGCATTATGAAATAACATCTTTCCAATGATCATCACATAATCCTCACTCTTCCTCACTCTCGCTCATCTGTGGCCACATGTCCCTCCAATGATCAGGTCTACTCATTCTAATGCCATGAAAATCAATGTAATGGTACAAACCACTACTTCAACGCCCATGAAAGAGTTATGAAATACATTTCAAAAGATATCCAAGGCCCGCCTGATCAAACCATAAAATGACAGAATGTCCTCAACTCTGAAAATATCAAGAAGAGTGAATCTGGAATCCAATGTCCGGATTATTATGATCTCCACCTCCTGTTCTTTATTAAAGATAGAAATTTATTTTGATGAGTTGCATCACTCAATCATTTGTGGTTTAATGCTAAATTCAATCCTTGTTGCTAATTGACACAAAATAATTACATTGCATAATTTACATTTAGAAATTGTGCATAAGAAATTCTCTCTTCACTGTATTCTTCTTAGAGGAGGTGTGAATATTAATGAATTTCTAGGTCAGTATGAATACTTTATCACCTTTACAAGTGAAGAAAATTTATTTACAACAATGTAAAATGGTATTTAAGACTACATGTGCACAATTAACAAGTACTTTCGGTAAAAATTGTCTAGGATATGATTAAGAAGAAAGAGTAAATAAATTACATGTTCTTCAGCTTGCTGCCACCATGATTCAAGTAGGTTCTATTGCCACTATGGCTCCTATATATTTATATTCTTGCAGCAATATACTTCATGATAAAAGTAGGCCGGCTGAGTTCAGTGCCCAACATCCCTAAGTAGACTGCAGGAATTAATTTAATTGTCTTATGACTAGTCAAAATTGCCTTTGGCTGGGCTTGCTATAGTATGAAGAGCTCTTAAATAATAATTCTAAAATTTTATGAACTAGCTGCTTGCACTGTGTGGTACCCTTCATGCAGAATGTTATGTGCTTTAAGCAAAAAAATTCAAATTGTAACTTTCACATTAGTTGTTTCCACTATCATTTAGCCAAAAACAAGCCATAGCAAAACATATTTATTATGTCTTTTTATTTTATTATTAAATATGATCTGTGATTCTAAGTTATTCTTGTCATGTTCCCTTGGGGCATTCAGAGCATCATTTTATAGTTAAGCATAAACAAAATTTAACGCCACCAACATTAGTATATAGATCAATAATGGAGTTTATGAAAATTAACCTCATACTCTAATTTCCATCTCTGCTCTCATCTTTACTGCAATAGTATGTGTCTAGTACTGCCACCTGAATTTCATGATGCGCTAGCAACTATAACCAAAAAACCTTTGGAAAATAGCTATTATGCAACTGTTCTACTCTACTCACTGCCCCTTGAAGACAACTAATTCACTTCCAAAACTTCTAGAGGGTCATTTTAGGAATTACATGTTAAGAGAGGATTTTGTTTTTCTTAATGTCTGAACAAAAAAATCCATTGACCACAATTATAATTCAAATTTTCATATTTAAAAGAACACCCAGCAACTAAAATTGGGTCTATGAGATGAGAGACAGGTTGACATGGTCAGATGTTTGATTACAGTTTGAACGTCTTTGTCGCCACGACCACTGCAATTCAACACCACTTTAGTTCCATCAGGAAGAGTAGGACAAAGCTTTTCCAAATATGCCAATGTATGAGATGATTCCAATGCTGGAATTATCCCCTCTAATATTGACAACCGTTGGAAAGTTGCAGTCACAGATAATCAATGTGCTATCACAATAGTTTTAGCAAAAAAATCAGATTTTACACTATTTATGAAGATTCCATAATATATGCATGATAGGAAACCAAAAAGGCATTGGAAATTGATTCATGAATGTTTGAAAGTACCAAAAACCAGATGAAATTATGCTCACACTAAGATCCACACAAAAGCTAATGGTGACCAAGCAGTCTAAAGGCCAGATGCATTAAGTGATATGGGGTATATAAGAAAAAATTATTGTTTGGTTTGATCCTATATTTTTTGGAATATTTCATTCCTCAAATGCGAATGTCTTAAGAGCTTATAGGGATGCTGACATTGTCATGGTTTATACTCGATTCATCAGGAAATTCGACCATATTTGTGTCAAATCACGGATCAGGGTGCCCAAAATTGATCAACAATCAAAATAACCATTAGAAGAGGAATCCAGGGCACATCTCTGTCATGCTTCCATTTCAAATCACAGGATCATATCTAGGCAGAGGTATCTTGGATTACTTATTCCTGTTAAGTATATATATATATATAACTTTAATAAATATCTAGAGATGCATCAGAAATTCCAATTTTTGGTGTGCCAAAATTCTCAAAACACCATATTTACAAGGACATCTAACATCATCCTTCTGATCATTTATAGTCATTTAGATAGATTGTTCTAGGCAAGCTCAATAAAGGAAAAAACATTTTTGTTTTGAGCAGTTACAGACCTTTCTTGCTACCATCTCTGGGTAGTTATCTTGAAAAAGTGCAAGAATTTGGTTTGATGCAGCTCTCAATTCTCTCTTTAGCATATTCTTAAGATCTGTGATCTGAATCATGGCATTGACACCACCAGGCTTGAAATCAAGGAGCTTGATGCCCTTCTCCAGTGGGGTACTCAAGAATAAACCACTTCTTTCTTCATTGTGACATCTCTGGATGTTGCTGAGACACGGTTCCAAATATGAGAAGCATTAGGAAAATATATGAGATCTAAAGTTTCATTAGGCGCTGGCCCAAGGAGCTTTTAGAACTGAAATTATGAGCATGCCATGGGGACATATCACTTGGTTTCATAATATGGAATACATGCAAGGGGCATAACAAAAAAATTCTACCATAGAATCGAAAGAAATATAAAGTTAACCATTGAAGTAAATCCTTGGGGAGAGAAGAGTTGCAGATCTCACCTGCGCATGGCCAAAAACTAGTAGAATGGGGCATCTTGGTTAAGGACTCAGTATAGATCAGCAAGGAAACGATAAACACGAAGGAAACATATAATCCCCCTCCATTCCTCCTCCCTCAAATTCAACTTTGACACCATCTCCAAAGGCTATCCCAATAGACCTTGAATTGAGGCTTCATCAGGCATCATGAGGTGAACTTTGTCCATATGTACACCCATAACATTGGCATAGTCACAAAAAATATGGCCGCAATTCTCACTATCATGAAAGACATCCATACTAGAATAAATTTAGGGATCAAACATGTGACCGTAAAAGGAGTTTTTAACATAATCATCAATATGTTGCATAACTAAAATCCATGGGAGTACCTGATCCATAAATGGCTTCTGGTTACTCCTCTTGCAAAGACAACTAGATTAAAAGACTACCTGCAAGAAGTGGATTTCAATCATTATCTATGGGCTGAAAATAAGGCTGCAAATATATTGGAAAACAACAATGCAGACTCTAAATGGGGTGATAAACCCCTATCTTCCATTAGGGTGATCTAGATGCAGGAAAGGAAAATGGAATGAGCTTCATTGCTTGATTGATGATAATAGGAAGCTTCATGTAAGCAGTGGTAGTTCCATTCAACATAGCTTGGCCCCACCACGTGAATGCCACCTAGGAAGCAAACCTCAGGGTGGGATGGCCAGAGTTGACAGTATTAACATTACTTGAAAGGGAAAGATGAGACGCTATAATGAAAAGATTTACATCCCAAGGAAATTAATTAAGCATCCTAGAACAGGAAAACCTTCTAGTACTTTTCCTTTTGTAACCCAAAATGGGATTTTATTCCCTGACACCCCTACCATGAAATCCCAAGTATCATCCCTTGCCCACACCCCTAACTTAACTTTCCAAGGATTTCCACTTGCCCTCTACCATGACTTTCCCAAGGATCACCCCTTGCCCCTTTTATTATTTTCTTTTAAAGTATATATCAATTCACCCTCCCAAGTCCTAGGCCACTAAGGAATCACCATCACATTTATTAGCAGTTCATTTAGATCACATAGGATTTCCCACTGTAGCCTCTCAGCCCTAAGCTAGAATTTTATACTGAGAATTTCTTGAAGATTTCTCATGGTATCATTATCTATCATGACCACATACAACACTGTTATCATGGCCCCAAGTCCCCCCTTAGTTGACAATGCACTTGCACCATCTACAGATAAAATCAGTCACAAGATTCTACATAGGACAAGATTTGTTGGTTTTGCTCCCTCTGAGAGGTGAAGAAAGGCACATTTATTTTGAATAGGTTAGTATAGCTCATGTTAAGAAATCCATTGTCCTCTAGATACTCCATATAGCAGGATTATAGTAGCTTGAGGACTAAATTTATCTTTTTGGCCATCTTCTTTGAGTTTCGGTCTTTATGACGATATTACTTTTATGATACTCAGTCCCTCCCCTATGATAGTCAATGTCACAGGACTTCATTATGGTAATTTTTGATATGGCTTGTGCAGGGTGAAGAATTTATGGGACACGAATAAAGTTAAATTTCCTAAGGGATACATGTATTTTTGTAATTGTATGGCCTACAGTGATATACTGAAAATATTATTGTTTACCACAAATAACAAAAAGAAAGTCAATTTCTTATATTACAAGGGCAGTGACTGACTGAATCATTTTCAACTGGTAGATACAAGGAAATCTTTAACTATACAATATGAACTGAATATTACTCAATAAATTGCAAGATATTGAGCCAATAGACATGTTAACACATGTCACCAGTGTAGAAGCCAATAGAAATACAGATCCACATCGACTGGAATAGTTCCTCTTTGGCATTCACAATTATTATTTCCATTTTATAACAAAGTTGTTTATGTAAGTAGACAAAATTTTTTAGTATAGAAGCTATAGCCAGGACAACATAATTTTTTTTTGAAAATTGATAATACAAAGGTTTATTATTGAATGACAAGTTCATAAGCTTCATTTGGAAATTGCAAATGATATGTGATTACAGGCCCTGGGGGCCCTGCCAAGGTTTGAAAATTGATAATACAAGGATTTATTATTGAATGGCAAGGTCATAAGCTTCATTTTGAATGGAAATTGCAAACGATATGTGATTACAAGCCCTGCGAATGTAGAACTATAGCACACATTTTGATCAAGTGCATTCTCTTTCTGCTAATAGGAATAGTTTATTTGTTTACTAAGTTTTATTTTACCATATTGCAGACAATAATACCAATTTTGGTAAAAATATCCGTGGCTATTGACATTTGGAAGTTTTAAGAAGCTGTTCGGTCATTCACATGTGACTTCACATCTCAAGAAGATCAAAACACATGAATAAAACAGCTTGGGTAAATTGTTTTTTTCTACTATTTAATTATAAGTTAGAAACTTGCAATATTAAAATATACTTCCTCTTAAAGTTAGAGTGGCTGAGAATCAACCGAGCTGTGGTCTATCAGCTACATGGAGCTATTGAAATCTTGACAGGCATGCTCCCTCCTTGTGTTTGGTTTGTGTATGTTATTGATATTGATGTGGCCTTCATGCAATTATCAAGATTACAAAATGTAACATTCTTCATTCAAGTAAAGGAAGGTGAGAAAAATTATTCCTAGGTTTACCATTTGTCCAAAATATGGATTCCCACTATAAAGATGGATTCCCAGGCCATGCACTTTTTTACTCCTAGCTGCTAGACTTCCAAGGGGTACCCAAAGGTGCCAACATAAAGGTGTTGCATGAACTTTCATTGCTCCAACTGCTAGACAAAGATGTGAATGGCTGCTACCATACACCATTATTGCTCCTGCAACTATTTCCACCATTCACAACTGTAGTTGCTATAGGGTAAACTGCTTGGGTGGTTGGTTTTCGTATATCCCTCTCAGGGCTTTTCGGTGCCCGAGGCAGATAGTAAGATTAGCTATGTTGTTCACAAAGATGGCATGAGTATGTTCATATTAGCTTTGAAATAACTTGAAGGAATACAATAGAGAATTACCTCTTTGACGGTCTTGGAATCCCTTGGAGAGCGTTGTGCAGCAAAGTAAGAGTCCTTCTTCGCCGGCTCCAAATCTGAGACCTGCAATCAGTCAAAGCACCCGTGTAATTTCTAATATAACAAGTATCCTATCAATTAAATCAATATACTACAAACATATAGATTATACACATCTGAGCCATTCATATCATACTAAGTAAATATTGAAACAACAATGATAACATTAAGCATTGAATGGACAAAACGAACATAGTTCTATTGATTTTGAAAGAAGGAGGATTACAACCATTGGTTGTACCAAGCCCTCCTCAGTCTCCCAATCTCTCTTCTCTCTCTAGTGAAGAAGTCCAAGTCAACAAACTCTCTAGGAGCCTCTTTGACTCTTGGCCTTCACAATATCACACTATTCTCTATTCCACAAGTATGCAAGAACTTTGAGCAATCCTTCGACCCTCAATTAAGAGCCTTCAGCTCCTTCTTATAGGAGAGGGAGAAAGCCATTGTTGCCCTTCTCTTTCCACTAGTTTGGAATGGAAAAGGCTTAGATGTTTCCTTGATCTCCATGCTTTTGCCTCTCTTGGAGTTCAGTCTTCTATGGCAATGAACAATAATGAACTGGTGCTTCTGCAGTTTCCTTTGTGAACTGACTCCTTTGTGAGGGAAATTCGGAGATTCAAATCTTTCTCCGCGCTCTTTTCCCAATTAAAACTTAAAACATGGGTAACGCGTCCCTCCAATGTAAACAGAGTGTTTCCCTAGCCACTAACGCGGCCAATGTATTGCTTGCCTGCGTTATAATGCTCTTGTTCTGTTCTATATATGCGTTACCCTGTCAGAAATAGGTTTAATTTAGGTCTTTGTACTTCTTCCATATTTGTCTTCCCCTCTGAGCTTATGAGGAGGTATTTTGACCTGTAACAGATGCCCCCTAAAGTGTGAGGTCAGAGACGAAGATGTTAGCCGAAATACTTTATAATTTGTAGAGATAGAGAGAGATTGAAAGAATGAGGAAAACCTGAAACAACAACATATGTCAGAAAATATAGTATTTGCCTAGAGTCGGGCATGTCCCATGCTCAGTAGCTTTAAACAACATGATTTCTCTAGAATAGAGATATGAAGAATCTGTCCACCAATGGGAACAATGTGGAAGTGTCTGTCATAACAAGATCAGGCTGAAGAAGCTGTCTCCATAAACAATATCGCAGCTTGGGGAAGGGAACACAACTTTAATGGTGTAGCCTTTTGCCCCAAGGTCTTGACCACCGATTCACTTAAAATGCATATTTCTCAACATGTGAATGAGGGAGTTGTCGTCGAACATGTGAGAAATCGTCTGATTACCAGTCAATAATGAAAACTGTTAACAGACGCAAAGGTGGCCACCGATAATGATGATGGTCCCTAAGATGCCCAGTACAATCTAGCGAGTGTGAATAAAAGGAGTTGAAATCGAACACTCGTAGAATCATTCGACCAAGAGCCAATGATGAAGACCCTTGATCAAACACAAGACTACCTGCCACTGAAGTCTACAAGTATCTGGGTACTGATGTGTTTCTGGATCAACTTCCTAGATAAGGTGTTGAAGTCGATAGGAAGTGATCTGTTGAGAGGTAGGCACTGAGGCGTCCTACATCAGTCAACACGAAACGGAAACCAACTGATTTTGTTTATGATTTGAGATAAGGAAGAGTAAATGAGAACGTCAGACGACAAATAATTTCTGGCATAATGAATGGTTTGGTTGATAACAGGAGCAGTAGATAACGAGATCTGCTTGAACAATAGAAGGCACTCTAGCAGGGTACTAGGCAGCTGAAGCGTGTTGAACACCAAAGAGTGTGTTAGGATTTTACCGGTGCAGGGACACTGGGAAATGAAGGCTAATACTCATAGATGGTAGGGTTCGACTAACTGCGAAAGAGTTTTTTGGGAAGTGCCATGTTCAAGAATTTTGCTGCCAAATCGACCTTTTTGAAAATGTAACAGAGGTAGTATCCATTTTGTCCAAATTTTTCCCCGTCTGATTAAGTTTAACGAGTCCAGAGGAGTAAAATCGGTGAATTTTTCATGTTTAGAGAGTTTGAAAAATGTCAGGAAAGACAACTCTGTGCCCCATCTGATTAGATTTAACGAGTCCAGATGAGCAAACTCGGTGAATTTTTCATGTTTAGAGAGTCTGAAAAATGTCAAGAAAGACAACTCTGTGCCCCATCTGATTAGATTTAACGAGCCCAGATGAGCAAACTCGGTGAATTTTTCATGTTTAGAGAGTCTGAAAAATGTCATAAAAGACAACTCCATGTCCTGTCTGATTAGGTTTAACGAGTCCAGACAAGTAAACTCGGTGAATTTTTCATGTTTAGAGAGTCTGAAAAATGCCGTAAAAGACGACTCCATGGGGTACCTTTGTCATGTCTTGATAACCGGGCACGGCAAAGGGGTAATAGTAAGCCCGAAATAGTCATTTTCCTTAAGTTAGTCCATGGAATCCGGAAAAGTGAGAAATCTATGTTCAATGGACGTCTACCTCATTTTGTTATGAGTACGAGGAGACGAAGTAAACTCAATATTCTTTGTGAAATTTTAACGAGTCCAACAAAGAAAACTCGGTACCTCTGTGAAATTTTAACGAGTCACGCGAAGAAAACTCGATTTACTTTTTCTGTTTAAAGAGCTTTGAAAAAAGAGGAAAAGAATGGCTCCTTGTTCTCTGTCTCAATAGTTTAACGAGTCTGACAAAGGTGAGTCGGGAGTTTTTCGATTTTATGAGCGAGAAAAATATTCCTAAAAAGAATGCTCAGTACTTCTCCATAGTTTAAATGAGTCTGAAGAAGAAAACTCTAGGTTTTTCGGATTAACAAGCAAGAAAAGACAAAAAAAAATAACGCTCGATGCCAACTTCGTATAAGTTTAACGAGCCCGAAGAAGAGAACTCGAGGTTTTTCAGATTAACGAGCAAGAAAAGACCAAAAAAGAATGCTCGATAAAACATGAGTATGTCTGCACATAAATCTTGATCCCTTATTAGAATCATCAGTACCAAATCTCGAGAGTTGTGACATGTGTACAGCGAGGAATCACGACTTTGCCGACTGACTAAAGAGAGTCATGCCCCAGAATTTGCTATAAGAAGGTCATAAGACATTCATTTTCACTGTTTTGAGTGCTGTCAAGAAGCTCTGGAGTGGAAAAGAGGTGGAAATTTCAGCTGACGATTACGGTCAATCCGGGCAACAGTCTTCTATTCCGCGAGATCCAGGTAAGAGCTAGAACCTCCTGTTATCATTTAATTGCCAAATTTTTAGTTTTTGCTGGTTCAAAATTAAGAAATTTTGAGGCCCTAGAAAAATATTTGCGCCTAACGCGGGTCAGGAGTACAACAGTCGCGTTAAACGCACAACCCGTGAGGGAAGTACACATTAGAACGCTCTGTTTTGTACTAGTTCCGGTGTTAGGCGCAACGTGCTTTCTAACAATTCAATTTTTCCATTTTTGAAGTGGTCCAGGCAAATTTTAATCAGTTGGAAATGTTGCATTTGCAGGTGTTCAGCTGTTAATCATGAGTATCTGGCAAGAGAGAGAGAATGAGCGGGAAGAACGAGAGATGGTGACGGATGCGGCAAGTTTAATGGCTCTTCGGAGGTGCGGATTGCTTAAGTATGCCCGTTTAGAACTGATGAGGGGTCAAGAGGACCTCCTGAGGTGGCTGATCCAGCAGTGGGACGAATGACATCATGTCTTTCGGATTGGTGGCAATGAGCTTGTCATTGAAAAAGATGATGTTTAATTTTTTACCGGCTTGTCATGTCGTGGGGCGAGGCCCAATTTGACGGGGTCTAGAGCTGACCCTCGTTCCACTACTGATTTGATCCATGCGCACTGCATACATGGCACCCAGGCTGTGAGTAACCGGATACCTATTTCATAGGTGACTTTGAGACCCTTGCAGTCTATTCTATGGATGATTGTTCGCTTGGCAGGTGCCAAGAGTCAGCATGTGGCGACCAAGGCTCAGATGCTCCTAGCCTTGGATTGTATGCAGCCTCAGGTTTTCGACTGGTGTGACGGTGTGGTTCGTCGGGTCCGAGCAGAGCTTACTGCATGTAAGACCCGTATTCAGAGAGAGTTTGGGTATGGAACACTGATTGTTTCTTTCACACTGGAGCAGATACCACTGATGAGGCCCAGGATACCTACAGCGCCATTGGGTCCATGCGAGCCGAGGCAGGCTCGGTGGGCCACTTTGCTTCCACGGACTGGAGAGGGTCCCGTCCGTCACTGTTTTGATGAGGGATTTTTTGATTGGATGGACTCTCAGATCATCATGATTGAGGATTATCCCTATGCAGGGATGAACTTCACAGGCGATCCCGAGTTAGTCTTGCCCCCTGGCACCCAGTGGGGGCCCGATGGTAAGAAAAAATGATCAGTGCTTTTCAAAGAAGTTTTTGTTTTTTAGCTTTTTGAATGTTTATGTAAAAAAAAATTTGTTTTAGAAAGGGGTGAAAATTTAGTTTTGACATGAAACTTTTTCTTGCTTGACACAGATGTGGCACCTGTCCGTCCGACTGGGGCCCCTCGCTATGCACGGCGAGGATTGCAGCTACCCGGGGCTGGCGCACCTGTAGAGGATGCGGAAGCCGGCGACGACGATGATACCCAAATTTTACATGAACTCTCTAGGAATCTGGAGGGTCTGAGCATGGGTATACCGCCGCTTCCTATGCAGGAGGTTCCAGTTCGTCTGCAGCGGCATACTGTGGGTGTGCCAGAGAGATACCTGGTTCCTCTGAGGAGGATAGCTAGAGCAGTTGTATGCTATTATGAGCATCAGGCTTAGCTGGTGGAGTAGATGTATTAGTGTCAGAGCATGGCTTAGTGTAGCCAAATTTTGTAAAACACCCCAAGTTTTGGGAGATTTTTTTCTTTTTGATGTTTTCTGTGTACTAGACATGACATATGTATATATATATATATTTTTGGTGATTTTGTGTTTTTTAAATTTTTATGCATTTTTTGATGGGATAAAAATATACGTACTCATGAGTAAATCTTTTACAATAAATGTGACAAATGCCAATCTAACACATAATTTGCCAAAGAATCGGCTAATGCATTAAATTCTCTTGGAACATGTTCAAATGTGATTGTTTTAAATTGACGTTCTAAAAGTCGCACTAGTAAAAAATAACGTAACAACACAGGGTGGCGGACATGGTAATGATTGTTTAACTGCATAATGATGAGTTGGGAATCTAACCTGACCACTAAATTGGAGATGTCACAAGATGCCGCTTCCGTGAGGAGTTGGATCAGTGACATGTACTTGGCAACATTGTTGGTGGCGTTACCCAGGAAGATCCCCCCGGAACCAAGAAGGTTCGACTCAGGAGTATAGAGAACCCAAGCAGCTGAGGCAATGTGTCTAGTGTGACGACTAGCCCCATCTGCATACCTGACGTATGATAACGAATGTGATGACATCTGTGCGAAAGAAAAAGATTACATGAGAAAAACACCTTAAACCAAACAAATAATCCAGAAGCATCAAAAATAAAAATAGGCAAAACTTATATACATAAAATTACAAAGCATATGCCTAGTGTGAAACTAGGAAAAATACTTCTTCAGATAGAGCCCGTTGCGTGGCTCCTCGAGTGGAATTCCATTACAGTCCTGTAGTTCATAAGCTCCTTTTGAGAGGGCTTTAGTAATGATGTAAGGACCGAGCCACAATGGTTGGAGTGTTCCTGCCCCCAAGAGGTCGTGTTTTTTATCATAAAGTAGAACAAGATCGCCCTCTTGGAAAGAACGAGGCTTGACAGATTTGTCGTATTGAGCTTTAACTCGGCGCTGGTGAGCTTCGAGTGCTAATGTAGCATCTCAATGAGTTTCGTCCAAATGATCGAGCGAGAGAAAGCACTCTTCTGTGGCGGTGGTGCCAGGCAGGAGCTCAATGGCAAGTTTGAGTGATGGGATTTCACACTCGATTGAAAGTACTGCCTCCAGGTCGAAAGCAAGTTGGAAAGGTGTGATATTTGAAAAGCAATACGGAATATTTTCCATGATACCTGTCTTGACCGAGATATCAATGAGTAGCGTCTTGGAAAGATTACCCATGTTCCCTTCTGAATCGATAGTGTGGACAGTCGTATAAGAGGAGGGAACTATCTCAGGTTGGTCAAAAGACGGGATTTCAGTTTTTATCGCCTCCGAATCAATCGTCGAAGCGCGATGGTGGAACTCTCCCCAAGGTCGTTCTTCTAATGACATGATCTCTCGAATAGCTTCGTCAGTAGGCCAGAATTCATTGAGGAGATCCTTAGAGAGAGCTGTTATGGGAGATAGGGTTGTACCTGTGGTCGAAACCATATCAGTGGAGGGTTCAGATGCGGTTTGGATGGCTTGGTAAGCCAACTCAACCGGCGAAAGTGGCATCTGATCTCCATAGGAATCAATATCTGAAGGTGTCGGGATGATCCATGGGTCGATAGAGCCATCCGAAGAGGTGGATATCATTGCAACCGTGTTTGGGATCTGCGGTGGTGGTAGAGGAAAACAACCCAGTAGGGAAGATGCCTTCAGAAGACCGGTACTGATACTGACGTAAGAGTCAGGGACACCTCCTATTAGGGGTACAGAGCTACTTGGTAAAGTGGAATAATCAGGGGTGCAGAAGGATAGCTGGTCGATCGTGACTATTTTCCCATCCAATGGAAATAGGATGAGTCGGAAGACCGAAGACACGATGGCGGTCATAGCATAAGACCAACTGCGACCGAGCAATAGATTATAGTCGAGATGACGCTCTACGACTTCAACGTCCACGCTTACCGTTTTCCCACTCAGAGTGATGGGAAAGCTAGCAAGGTATCCTTTTGGTAGGAAAGTGTGGCCATCGAAAGCTTTGAGGGAATTCGATGGCGGGGTTAGAGTAGGAGAACCTAAATTCAGCCAGCAAGCTTGTGACATAACGCAGGTCGAAGCACCTTCGTCTATGACAATGCGATGGATGGGTCTCCCTTTCGACACAACTTGCACCTGGAATGCGAGTTGATGTGAGAGGCGAGGTTTAGCCTTTTCCATATCAAAGACTGCTAGCATGGAATCCTGGGGATCTATTCCACCAATAGCCGAAAGCAAGGCTTTCCTTTGTGCTGGACAGGTTTGTAATACTTCAAGTGCAGACATAGCTGACGGTGCCTGCGCCAAATCTTCTACAATATTGTAGTTTTGGGCTGCACGTGCAGAGGTATTATGAGTCGTGCGTCGAAGTGTCCCTTTTAGGGGACGAATTACAGGTTCAACAATAGGCCTTTCGATATGTAAATCGTTGGGCGGCGGCGGATTGGAACTAGTTCCCGGTTCCTGAGCATCTATGGTAGGAGTTCCATAAAGCTTGGCGCGAGTTTGAAGGTCAATACTCTCGATGCCATAAATGGCAGATGGTCCTTCGCCGAAAGGATACGAACCCCCATTGCCCCGTTGATGGGGTTGTGGTGGGTTGTCAACCATATGTTGATGTTGCTGCTGTTGATTGGGGAAGGGATTGTGAAGAACGACAGGTGTTATCCCAGAATCCTTGTTAGCAATAAAATCGGTGCATTCCTGCAACCAAGGAAATTTGTATGTCAAGTGGTCCTCCGCACAGATTTTACAAGGAAATGTCATGGGTTTATCCTTTCCTTTGTCATTTCTAGCAGCATTTTTCTGATTAGCGTTATTCTGATTATCAGACTGCTCTTCCGAATAAGATGTTTTCTTCTTATTCTTCCTATTTTTTCCGCTAGGTTTCTGTGAGGTTTGCACCGAATTTACCTCAGCGGAAGGGAGAGGAGTCGTTTGGTGGGGGGCGGTGGTAGCCGAGGATGGCTGGGAGGTTTGCCCCCAAGACTGATTGGTGGCTACCCCAGAGATCGTGCCAACGAGACCATCGGCATGAGCTCCGGTTTTCTGAGTAACCGGAGGATTTGGGTTACCAGGGGCATGAGGGAGCAGATCGTAAAGCCTGCCGGATTGTGAATAGATTAAATCTAAGTGTTGGGCACGACGAATACATTGATCTTCTGTCACTGCACCAGAAAGGCCAATGTCTTTAGAGATGTGGGGTAAAAGAGACTTGCAAAACCAATTGGCCAAGAGATGGTCCGGTATTGGCGCTTTGACTAGCCTCCTCCTACGTCTCCATTCATGAATATGGTCGGAGATGTGGGTGGCGGTGTATTGGCGCAGTGATGTTAACAATTATGTTCCGGTTTCCACTCTAATTGGTAGTTGGAAGTTCTTTAAGAACTCCGTCGCTAAAGCGCCAAACGTATTTATGGCGGCACGTGGTAATTCAATGTACCACTTGGCGGCATTTCCTGTAAGGGTGCGGGAAAACAGTCGGAGTCGGACACTATCATCTACCATGGAATTGGATATGGACCATAAATGGAAGGTAGTGATGTGTGCGGCGGGGTCGTCCCCATGCTTCCCGTCGAACTTCGGGATATCGGAAGGAATCTTATGCGGTATTGGAGGCCAAAGCGAGTTATGGTTGATGGGGTCGTTCGTCAGCTTATGGATGTCGGGTATGTCCAAAGCTGCCAAGAATGGAAATTGTGGATTTTCCCCCGAGTCTAACCAAGGCAGTATGGGCTGACTACTTGGACCATGGGGTCCCCCCATCCATGTGTTACCAGAAGGGTAAGTGGGACTTTGATAAAAACCTCCCATAGGTGGAGGAGTAGGAACATACGGTTGCTGTCCATAGGGCATAGCGTATTGAGGGGCAAATGGTTGGTTGCCCCCAGCGTAAAAGTGCCCTCCCACTCCAGACGGAGGTTGGGGTTGGTTAGTCCAAATGGATGCAATAGAGTTTCCCAGAGGCATACTAGTATTTGCATAATTTGGCAACGGTATAGATCCTATACCTATGTTTGAACCACTTAAGGGGATAGTATTTACAATGGGTTGTCCCATTTGTCCTAAGGATTGCATAGGAAGAGAAATATTCCCTGCTACCTGTGTACTGATAACACTGCCCCCTGGTATAGTAGCCAGGGGGTTTGAACTCAACAGAGGGTTCCAACCGAAAGGGTTGCTAAAGGGAACCGAAGTAGTCGTGCTCGTGGGAGGAGCTACCGTGGTCCCCAACGTGGTCACGGTAGGAGTAGATGCCGAAGGGTTCGGTAAACTACTGACAGTTGTGTTGACCATAGGGTTGGGGGTAGGCATATGTTGACTACTGGGGTTACCCAGTAATGGCATAGAACTGACCACTGGTGGGGAGGATGGTGGCGAACCAAGGATGGTTGCCATTGGCATCGTCCCTGTGGATGCCGGTGGTGAAATAGATGTTGGTGTGGCCGCAGACATATCTGGGCGTGGTGGAATCTGGACTATCACAGGTCCTAACGGATCAGTGAGCGGAGGATTGTAGTTAGGTACAACGCCTTCAGTGAAAGGGTCCTCCGAGAGTTCCGGTTGATAAGGGTCTATGTGATAATCCAGATTAGTCAGAGGAGACTGCTCTTCCGTAGAAGGCCCGGGTTCACCAAGGTTCAATCTTTCCTCTAGGGTGAGAGGAGGTAGACCTTGCTGTCATCGAGACAGACAGCGTGGGTCAGGGGATGCCACGGTGACCGGTTTAATTTTAACAAATTTTAAAATGTGATGTATTATGAAGTCTCAAATGACAGTATCCACACAACTACTAAAAAGAAAAGACTCTCTAAAATCAATCAGCAAGCAGCCAGAATAGGGTGCCATGTCTGAGTACTACTGTTCACTAGTGATGAAATCCAGTATCACAATAGCATACGGAGAGGGTTGGTAGAAAGTACAGTTACGGTCACTCTAGAGCTTCGCCCGAACCTCAAATGATAGGTGTAAGCACTCTCGTGAAGATGAGTACCCTCCTAAAGACCGAAGCTAGAGTGGGTCTGTCTGTTTCAGGTACTAAGATAGCCCATCCCAGTCACCTTGTGTAAGTCCCTAAAAGTATGGCCACTAAGGATACCTAAAATCACAGACATCATCAGGGGGGTCCACGGTCAAGGACAGTGTGCTATATGGGCAGAATACCTAGATCCCCGATCTAGTTTCGACATCCCCGAAGGGAACCCCAATATATAACACACTCACAGGATGCAGTCGAAGGAGGGCTACCTTCTAGTGCATCCAAGTGTTGTCTCGTGCTGAGCTCCGGTAAAGGAACGGTCCCGAAAATGTGAGTGTAGCAGGATTTCACTCGTTAATGACTCTAGTTTTAAAGTTTTGAGATCTTGGGTAGTTTTCTCACTTTCCTAACCCAAGATCCTAGCCTGAACTACTATTTGTGTGAGCTCAAAAAAGAGTTATTAGATTGATTTTATTATCGCTTTGTTTTTAGTGTACTTTGTTATTAGTCTTGCGGAGGGGGAATGGACGTATGAAGTATAGTGAGACTCTGACTCAATAAACCATGAAAAACATGCTCTAAATATTAACTTCAATGAAGAGTGTTTCTACAAGGAGAGGTTTCTTTATCAATCATCCATGCACCAACATGTAAATAACACAGCTCAACTTTCAAGATTCAGACTTCTATCTACCTCTTTTAACAGTCTGTGAACTAAACTTAGCTAAACTCAGCTAAATGCAAAAAAAAAAAAAAAAAATCTCTTTTACAAAGTAAATGTTTTGCACACTAACTAAATAAGAGAAACAAATAATCAATGCCAGCTTGAGCAGACAAGCACAGGGATTCAGTCTGTGAAAGGTACTGGTGGCCAAAAAACTCTACAGCTAAAACACAGTCACAGTAGTGAACAACAGGGTTTTTGGCTGAGTAACGCTCTGTCTGTGAGAAAATACAGCGTTATAACGCACTGTATTTAAGCCTAGACCGCGTTATAATGCACTGGATGAACTGCATAGGTCGCGTTAACCAGGGAAAAGCTCTTCAGTTGGCCAGACAGGAACAGGATTGAACTCTGCAAGCGTTTGGTATGTCTACTGGGCATCAAAAAATGGTCGAAAGGATACTGAACAGAGGAGGGAAGAAATGAAGAAAAAAATAGTCCGAAAACTATGGGGAAACACCCCAGTGGAGTTGCCATTTCTGCTATAGGGTAAACTTCTTGGGTGGTTGGTTTTCGTATATCCCTCTCAGGGCTTTCCGGTGCCCGAGGCAGACAGTAAGATTAGCTATGCTGTTCACAAAGATGGCATGAGTATGTTCATATTAGCTTTGAAATAACTTGAAGGAATACAATAGAGAATTACCTCTTTGATGGTCTTGGAATCCCTTGGAGAGCGTTGTGCAACAAAGTAAGAGTCCTTCTTCGCCGGCTCCAAATCTAAGACCTGCAATCAGTCAAAGCACCCGTGTAATTTCTAATATAACAAGTATCCTATCAATTAAATCAATAAACTACAAACATCTAGATTATACACATCTGAGCCATTCATATCATACTAAGTAAATATTGAAACAACAATGATAACATTAAGCATTGAATGGAAAAAACGAACATAGTTCTATTGATTTTGAAAGAAGGAGGATTACAACCATTGGTTGTACCAAGCCCTCCTCAGTCTCCCAATCTCTCTTCTCTCTCTAGTGAAGAATTCCAAGTCAACAAGCTCTCTAGGAGCCTCTTTGACTCTTGGCCTTCACAATGTCACACTATTCTCTATTCCACAAGTATACAAGAACCTTGAGAAATCCTTCGACCTTCAATTAAGAGCCTTCAGCTCCTTCTTATAGGAGAGGGAGAAGGCCATTGTTTCCCTTCTCTTTCCACTAGTTTGGAATGGAAAAAGCTTAGATGTTTCTTTGATCTCCATGCTTTTGCCTCTTTTGGAGTTCAGTCTTCTATGGAAATGACCAATAATGAACTGGTGCTTCTGCAGTTTCCTTTGTGAACTGACTCCTTTGTGAGGGAAAGTCGGAGATTCAAATCTTTCTCCGCGCTCTTTTCCCAATTCAAACTTAAAACACGGGTAACGCATCCCTCCAGTGTAAACAGAGCGTTGCCCTAGCCACTAACGTGGCCAATGTATTTCTTGCATGCGTTATAACGCTCTTGTTCTGTTCTATATATGTGTTACCCTGTCAGAAATAGGTTTAATTTAGGTCTTTGTACTTCTTCCATATTTTTCTTCCCCTCTGAGCTGATGAGGAGGTATTTTGACCTGTAACAGTAGTTTCCACGACCAATGCTCCAAATTTCCATAGTCACTGCTCCTAAACTCCTCCTACACTTCACTGCCTAAAAACACTATGTTGATTAGCCTATCTTATTTCTATTTCTCAACTCATCGAGCTAGTCATTACATTCAAAGTTACTATCTTATTGATTATTGTCATCATCACTCTCAGTGGTGCCTCATCACTCTCAGTGGTGACTCTAACGTCTCTGTTCAAACAAACTTAAAGTCTCTGGTCAAGTTATATGAGCTAGTATCATACACTGATCAAATGCATCTGAAGCAACCTACCTACTATTGTCTGTTTTTGCATGTGTCAATGAGAATTATACCTTAAGTGTGATGATGCCTTTTTGTTCTGAAGCTTCTTTCTATCAACAGTATACCACAAGATTTAGGCTTTTTGATGCCTTTTAGGATCCCTTCAGGTTTTTGGCCTTGTTTTGCAAACCACTCATTGAAGACAGTGTCAATGACTATAATATCATGCCAGCAAACTCTAGAAGATCTTTGTGCTTAGCAAAAATGTATGATCTTCAGAACTTACTCACTGTAGGTATACTTCAGTTAGGCCCATAAGAGGACTATCATGAAGACTTTAGGATTATTTTCATACAAAAGGTTATTGTCACAAGGGTATTGTATCAAAACACTACAATGATAGTCATTTAATCATGCATTGGAAGATCAGATCGTGGATGATCTATGCATTCTACTTGAATTACTACCATATCTTGCCATTTTTGCTTTTAATTTCCTTTAGAGTACAGGGCAGAATCTTTCTTATTTTTCTGAGAATTGTAGTAATGAAATTGTAGATAATTTTTAGCCTGCCAACATTGACGTGAAGCCAAAATTCTCTTTTGAACACGGATAATGTGGATACTGTTAAGATTTTGAGTTCATGGTAATAGTTCACCACAGACATATATGAAACCCTGAAAGCTGACATGGAATACTTAGAGAGGACTCTAAAAAATGTATGCTATAACCTGCAATACATCATATAAAAAATATAAAGGACAAAATCTAACCATCAAACCCGCTACTGTCTTCACACCATATCTGAAAGAAAAATCTACTACGACCACTATAGAAAACCACTTTATTCACAGAAGCTGCAAAACTGACCTAACTAAACTACTCCCTAGTCTTACTTTTATGACAGAAGCAGAGTGCAAAGGTTTATGATCAAAGTGGACCTAATAAAACAATTATATGCCTAGGAGAATGCACCCTGCTTGCATGAGGAGGAATTCCTAGATTATCATTAAAGCACCCAAAGGAAAGCATGCACCACCCTTCATGGGAAAGCTGACCAAGTCTAATAATGGAGAACCTATGTACAGTGCCTCCTTTAATTTTCATTCTTGACTTAGTCCCTCTGGAAGAGAAAATATGCTAAAAATAAGCAATCAATGAGAAATATAACCTCTGTTCTAAAAATAAGAAGAGAAATAATGGGAAAACTTCAAATCTGATGCATGCATGCTCTTATATTTTTCTGAAAGACAACCAAGTTTCCTCTAAGAGGCTTAGTAGTGCACCCTAAATAGGTGATTTTAATAATACATCATAGAGGCTTAGTAGTGCACCCTAAATAGGCGATATATGAAACCCTGAAAGCTGGAATACTTAGAAAACTCTCAAAAATGCATGTTATAACCTGCAAAACATCATATAAAAAATATAAAGGGAAAGATCTAACTATCAAACCCACTACTCTCTTCACACCATGTATGAATCAGAGTAGGGGAACCAGAATCTACAGCAATGGGGTTATTAGAAGCAGTGGTGGCAGCGGCGGCGACCCAGGGTCTTGAAACCCATGGTCCAGGCCCCCATCCGGTAGGAGAAGGAGGAGGAAAGTAGGATCCAGTAACCATGGGCCAAGACAAACTAGGCCAACCAGGGGCAAGAGCAGCAATGGTAGCATTCCATGTTGGGTTTGGAAAATTCCACCCATATGAATAAGAACCTCCAAAAAAACGCAGCCCTAGCAACCCTATTCACCAATTTCGGTGGCAGATCCATCTGTGGCTGAAGGGTTACTGGATTGATATGAGTAGACGCCTCTTTTCCAGACCCAGAGGAAGACTCCATTGTCGACTCCAGTCCAGAGGCAAGCTACCCTCCAGCCATAATGGATATTGGGGTCGAATGCAATTCCAAGACCCTCCAACCTGGTAAATCGGGGGCGAATACAAACCAAAACTGTCTAGACCAGTAAATGCGGAGGTGAATCCAGCATTTCATGTTTTATGCGCCCTTTTTTTTGGGGCTAAAGCATAATAATTATTTATTTTTAAAATAATTTTGGGGCTAATTATACAAAACTATACAAAAGAGGTTTTATATAAAAAATTCGCCCCTCTAAAATCTAAAACCCCTTAAATTTCACCCTTGGGCTAAAATTCACCCCTAAAATTTTCCATGTTTACAACTCACATAACTAGTACTAAACATCCAACTCTGTTACAACTTAGAATCACTCAGTTACAACTAAGTCCACTTGCATATCCCACCAACCAACCTTTGAACTCGAATTTCCTATAGCTAACTAATTTTCCGCTTTAGTTAACTATTTCCAAGTTCTCATTGAGAATAGATTAAGTTCAGTGTCCAACTAATATTAAGGGATAATAATAGTCGACATGCATTCTATAAATATATTATACACATACATCTATAAATATACATGCATCTATAAATAAAATTTTCTCATGCATCTATAAATAGACATCAACCTAAAAATAGCATGTGTGGGCCCCACCTAGTGTAGGTGCTTAATTTTCACTAGGGTCAAGGATGTTGTTTCTAGATGCCAATTTCACTATTTATTGTTGCAAACTTCAACATTATGTGATTTTTGTTTATGTTTTTTCTATAAAGTGTTGGATTTTCTTCATTCAAAAGAAATATCAGATGTTATCCAAGATTTATGAGTTCAACGCACTCATAGAGAAAGATACAGTGAAGAAGTTGAAGGATCTAAAGAGTGAAAATGGTGGTGAGTATATCTCTAATGAATTCAAGAACTTATGCACCATGTGGAGGAGCCACACGTAGAGGATCAGGGAGTGGAAGAAACCACTCATGCAGAGCCATCCATCATGAATGGTAGGAAGCACACCAGAGAGGCTGACATATTGATGCTAGATGCAATAGAGAGTGTGGGTGCACCCACATCACAACGTAGGAATAGAAGGTCCCCACAAAGGTATATTGGATACATGGCTCTTATGAGCATATGTAATGTGACATAATAATCCTCTTTTGAGGAGGAAGTGCAACAGTTGGTATGGGTTGATCCCATGTTTGAGGAGTATGACTCCATTATTAGAAATAGTGCCTAGGAAGTGGTCCCAAGACTAGTGGGGAAGTCAGTGATTGAATCCATGTGGATATATAAGGTGAAGCAAGTAGCAATGGGAGTGTGGGAAAACAAAAGGCTATATTTGTGGCCAAAGGGTTTGTTAGTGTCAGTCTAGTCATACTACCATCAGTGATTGAAATTGCTCTTTTTCATTTGCATATTAGGAGTCCCATACCATACATTTTCACCATTCCGCTAGGTCATGGATTCATTGATGGTAGTTATTTTTCATCATTTTTCCCTCGTGTGAAACTTGTTGATTCTCCTCTCTATGGTCTTTATTCATGAGTCACTTTCACTTTATGAGTCATGTTAGTAGGTCATAAGGTTGGTCTCATTAGGTTCTGAGGTCTCACCATGGTCAAATTAATGAGTCAAGTGTCAATAAAGATCAGCAAGGTCATGAGGAGGTTAATAAACTCAAAGTCACAGCACCTGAGAAGATAAAAGAAATGTTTTATTCAGCGTGATGTAATTTTCACCTCAAAACCATGTTTTGAGGTGAAAACATGATACTTTTCCTGTATTATCATCTCTTGTGTAATTTTATGTCATCATATGTAATAAGTCACACTTCAGAAACTGCTATCTCCACAAATGCACCACCCTCCTTTCAGAGAAGTTTTCCATAGCATTTTCAGTCTATAATCATGTTCTAAGTATGTCCATTAGAAAGAGCCCAGAAAGAGCTTTCAAACGGTATATTATACTCTCAAAACCGACTCCTGGATTGAAATTTATGCCTAAGTGAATAAAGTTCCCCTATACCCTAAACCAACCCCCTTTTTCCCCCATTCGATGGCAAAATCGCATTATTAAAATCTTTTAAACACATATGCGATTTAATAAACCACTTCCCCTCATGCCTCTTAAACTTTAAAATAGATTTTTAAAGGTTTTATATTATAAAACCCCCGCCGATTCATTCCCTTCCCTTTCCTGATCGCATCGCAACACTTAACATGGCATTCCAATTGACCCTTGTGTTCACAAAAACTCCGATGCGATTGAGAGCTCCTGATTGCCATACCTCCGATTGAACCCTGCCCGATGTCATCCTGACCGTCGATCTGATCAATGATACGATGGCTCGTATGCAATTGCTTCGTCGCAATCGGCGCTATCAAAGGATCCCCTCTGATCAAGTCCCTCCCAATTAACTCCGCCCAATTACTCCTCTGCCGTCGATCTGCCCAACGATCTGATGGCCTCTAGCCCATCGCTCCATCACAATCGACGATTTTAAATAATACTTGACCCTCGCTCCCATCTCACTTGTTAGGAATTACTGCAGAAATAAAATATTTACTGACAGAATAATACACATACAAAACCCAGCAACAAATCACATAAACATAAACACAATGTTTAACCAGGAAAACCCAAAATCTGGGGAAAAACCCATCCTAATGAAATTTCATTAACCATTGGCCAAAACCCTGACCAATCCGGCCAAGTGAGCCTTCACCGCTCACCTCCAGGCCTTGCCTTACAATGAAGTCTTCCCAGCCTTTTTATAGGCTCCATTACATGCAATACCATGGGCTCTAAACCATGGGTGCACAATACCATGTGCCCCAAAACCATCATTTTTTAACTCGGTCAAACTTGACTCTAACCCCGAGTCAATTTACCTAACATTCCCCCTTAAACTTGACTTGGGGTTCCTTGACTAAATCCAGCCAAACCTGCTATGTGAGACAACCCAGCTCACTCTAGCTTTTCCCCCCTCAAATTTTTACCCAGGGTAATTGTTAAATTGAAATCCCCCCTATCACCTAGGTCTAACCCAGACTTTACCAGTGATTATCCAAGGGTACACATGCCATACCAGGTCTTACAGTAGTATGCCCATTTACATGTAAAAAATTAACTCCATTATAATATATATATATATATTGTTTCATTGTTGCTCTTTGTACATATGAAATCAATGTCCATATAAAAAGAACCCATCTACCGGATTAAATGGGTCACCAGCCTCTGTAACCACCAGTCCTCTAGGAGTTCTCTTCAGATACATGGTTCATCAATTAATTAATCCACGTGCAAACATCCTCTCATCTCTGAATTTATCGAACCAACTTCTTATCACTGCTAGTCGCCAGATCTGAGCTGTGGCAGCACCATTGTTCTCTTTATCCATTGAGAAAACCTCCATGGAATTCCCCATGGAATCAATCAATTGGATATTTCCTATTTCCTAGAAACACCATGCTCCGTATGGCCAGATCTGCAAAAGGCTGCATTGATTTCTCCATTCACAGGCCAATAAAACCCTTGGCTACAAAAGCGTCCCTTTGAAGCCAAATATGGCTCTGATACCATTTGTTAGGAATTAATACAGAAATAAAATATTTACTGAGAGAATAATACACATACAAAACCCAGCAACAAATCACATAAACATAAACACAATGTTTAACCAGGAAAACCCCAAATCTGGGGAAAAACCCATCCTAATGAAATTTCATTAACCATTGGCAAAAACTTGTTTAACTCGGTCAAACTTGACTCTAACCCCGAGTCAATTTACCTAACATCGCTTCTGATTCCGATTGACTCGTCGGTCCCACCACATAATCTTCCGCCCATTCAATATAAATGAGCCTTTTCCCTTTGTAAAACTTAAATTTCATTTTAATTCGTTTTACAAAATACTCCCCCCCATCGCATTTACTTCAATCGCATTGGAATTTTTTTGTGCCTTCTTCCAAATATATCTGCCCCTGTCCCCAAGCCCCAATTTCGATTGTGATTCCCATGGGTCCCACTTAAAAATCCCTCTGCTCTTTTTAATGAAAAAATTTCTTTTTCCTTTGTAAATGCGTAAGATTTGTTTTAAACCTGTTTAAAGGGATTTCTCCACTCTTCTATTGTGTTACCCCATTGGACCTATGCCAATCGCATCAGAGTTTTTCTTTTTCCTTGTTCTACTATACATATTCCCTTCTCCTTTCCTCCGATTTCAATTACACCATCGCAACGCGTATTTTCAATGCTCAACTATATGTTGTATCCCCTTCCTCCCCTCTGATCCCGATTGTGATTGCAATTTGGACCCCACCTCCTTTCCCTTCGTTCCCCCTACTCAAATGAATCTTTTTCTTCATTAAAGGCATAAATTCAGTTCTAATAGGCATTTCTCGGCATATATGAGATTTTTTAATAAAGAAAAGCGATAGTCAAAGGGCCGAGAGCTAAATATGAGACAGAGACTTCTACAGCAGCAGTAAAATAGGGATTGGTTTTTCAGATTGCCTATTTTTCTTTCATCCAGTGTAACATCGAAATCTTCATATGGCTCAACATGTATTGCTGTTACTTATTTTCAGGGGCAGATTGTTGGTTCTCTTTTCTATGATCGGATTTCAGTTCTTGAGTTGGCAAACAACTCTTCTTTTGTGGATCTACTTTCCTCAGATTCTGGTCTATTTAATGTAATTTTGAATCATTTGTAAAGCAGTTTGTAAATCAGTAAGTAGGGGAGTAGTGTGGAAATCAAGGAGGACGCTCTACGCTCCATTGTAACAGTTTGACAGGGAATTAATAAAGATATGCAGCTTTGATTTGTGGGATCCATGTGGTATGAAATTAGCATTTGTTCTCTCCTTTGTGTTCATATGTAAATGTGTTATGTTTACCATTCATTCATAAACATATCTGTTTGAATGTTTTCAAGATAGATAGGTAGAATCCATTTTTATGCTCTGCCTTGGGAAATCATTCATATTCTGTGTTTTCTTCTATTTGAAAAGGATCCATCTCCCATGCCCTTTTCAGCTCCTCACCAGTCTTTCCATTCCATCATTATTTGAACTTAATTGTTAAAATTTCCTGCCTACCTTGCCCCATGAAATAACTTGTATCCCTGATTTAATTCCCAATTTCGAACTGTCCCATTTGTTCCATACAACCCTGAAAACTCATTCATTAAAAAATTTCCCATCTTTATACCCAGCCTAATATCAGTTTCATAATTTTACTTTGTTCAAAATATTTTCACGAAGAGAGCCCTCTCCTGACCTTGTAGGGCTAGCTACAAGGCTGAGCGTGGTTTAAAGGTTACCCTGATTTTCCTTTTTCAGCCTAAGGTTCAGATCAGGTGATAACAGGGTTCTCATAGGTAGAGGGGATTGACTATGAGGAGACTTTTGCACTAGTTGTAAGGTGCTCATCGATTATATCCATATGTGCACTCTTAGTGCAAACAGGATGGAAAATACATTAGATGGATGTAAAGAAAACTTTTATCAATGGAATTATTGAGAAAGAAGTGTACATTGAGTAGCCAGGAGGTTTTGATACCTTAGACAGGGATTTTCATGCGTGCAAACTCAAGAGAACTGCATGGGTTGAAGAAAGCACTGTGTGCTTGGTACACTAGGATCGACTCTTATTTCACCGAGTTGGGCTTCACAAAGAGTGAAGTGGATGTGAACCTATATCATATTGTGGTTGATGGTAATATTTTGATTATTATACTTTATATAGATGATCTGATATTGATAGGTGATGAATAGCTCATAACTTCTTGCAAAGAGGATCTTGCAAGAGAATTTGAGATGAAGGACATGAGGCTCTTGCACTATTTCCTTGGTTTGGAAATATGGCAAAGAGATGGGGAGTTATTTGTATCTTAGGTCAAGTATGCCAAGGAGATTCTATGGAAGTTCCACATCGAGGGCGAAAAACCCATGGAGAATCCTCTTACAAGAAACTAGAGGAAGGAGGATGCTAATTTAAGTGAGTTAGTGGATGTTATTGTTTACAGGTAGCTGGTGGGTTCACTCATGTACTTGGTGAACACATGGCCTGACATATGATACACAATTAACCAGCTGAGCCAAGCTATGGTTAAGCCAACCAAGCTCTTTTGGAAGGCAGGGAATCATGTCTTGAGATAAATTAGGGGTAGTACAAAGTATGGATTATGGTACAAGAAGACAAAGGGAGTGAAGCTTCAAGGCTTTACCGATGAAAATTGGGCAGGCAGTCCATCAGACAGGAAGAGCACATCAGGGGGCATATTCAGCATAGGATCAACAACAATTTCTTGGTACATCAGGAAACAAAGATCAATTGCATTTATTTCAGCAGAGACATAGTACATGAATCCGACGGTGAGACATAGTACAGTAGGAAGATACTTGTTGGTTTGTTCGGTAATCAGATGGATCTGACGGTGATACATTGTGATAACCAGAGTTGCATCAAACTGTCGGTTAATCTAGTATTCCATGATAGGTCCAAGCATATTGATATCTGGTATCACCATCTCAAAGATTGTGTTCAAAGGCACATTATATTGTTGCAGTACATTCCTATAGAGGATCAGGATGCAAACATCTTGACGAAAGCGTTTCGAAAGAGAAAATTTGAATACCACAGATGTAGGATCAAGTAGCTGAGAATCCATTTCTTGTTGAGACGAAGTGTTGAAATTAAAAAAGAAAATTCACCCACAAAGGGTGTGGAATTTTGATGCACCAGGAATGTGGAAACTTGATGCATCAGAATTTTGGTCATGGAATGTTGGGCATCTGATTTATTTTTCCCTTAAATAAATTAGACATTAAATTGTAATTTCATTTCATAACAACTTGTATCAGTTAACTAAGTCATGATGATTGAGTTAGCTCAGAAAATTCGATTTGAGGGTCTAAGATGAGGCATGTAGAGGGATTCTAGTATTTTGGGGGTCCAGTTGCAGTTGATGCATGGAGTGAGTGAGTTAACAAAACTTATTGAGTTATAATCAGTTTAACTAGCTCTAACTGAGAGATGAACGAGTGAGAGGTCAAGTGAATTAAATTAGAATTAATTCACATGCGTTGATGAATTAGATAATTGGTAAATCACTATTAATGGATGCATGCATGTTATTTCTGAGAGATACCTAGTTGAGACAGAGGTTAAAGGGAACATAACTATCATTTGTATTTATATAAAAATTCCCATGTGAAATTATAGAGTCATTGGGATGCCATGATGCATTGTGAAATCAAGGAAGGATATTTTTCCTATTTAACAGGGAGATAATTCCCTACGAATTACGTGAGCAAGGAAGGTTGAAGGTGTTGGTGTCCCATGTTTTGACATTTTGGAAAATCAAAAGACAAGGCAACATTAGAACCAATCTTTAGAGTTCCATGATCTAGTCCTCCTGTTCTCAGAGAGGGATCTCTCAAATATTTGTTTGCAAAGGTTTATCTTGTTTGCTTTGGTTATGGATTTTAGACTAGTTATTACGTGCAGATGTTTGTTTGGTTGGGTTGAGTTGATACAGCAGAATATGAAAGGTCTAAGAAAGATAGACAGAAAGAGGAAACATCTGGTTCATTGGGCAATGGAGTCAAAATAAGATCATGACAAACTCTTCAAGAGATATGGGATATCAAAGGGCAAATCTAACTTGGCCACAGGATCTTTTGTTTTGGAATGAGATGGACATTAATGATTTGGAAAAAGAAATTTAATTCTCAACAAAGGGAACTTGAGAAACATGACTTATCAATAAAGAGATATTTGATAGACAGGGCTAACCATAAATTCTACAAACATTCTTTAAGCAAATAATGATTTCAAGACAACTTTTAAAATGAAATCTAAGATTCGGGGAACACCCTATTTCCTCAAAGATTTTATTTTAAAGGATTTAGAAAACATAAAATATTCACTGATAATTGCATTCATAGAAGAGGGAACACCTAAATAACATCTGTGTTTGCAACTATAAAGACCTTCAAAACAACTGTTTAAGCAGGGGCAAAGGGTAAGATCAAAACCGACCTCTTTGGTTAACTTAAGACAATGGTACTTCGAAGGGAGATTTCAATAACGGCTTTCAAGTGCTGGCAGACATGCAGGGAGAACCATAACATGTTGAAACCAACTATTTCAGCTATCAAGGAAATAAACGAGCATGAAGACTAAAGAGAAGTTTTAAAGCCTCTAAAATACTTCAGCAGAAGAAAACATAAAACAGTGAAGGGTGAACAGGTCTAAGGTGCTTCCAGGAGTCATTTCTTAGCCTAAAACTTTCAGCCTACTGTAGTCAGAAATTATGGAACATAATGAAAACAAGGGAAAAAACATTTAACAGTTCAGAGCACTTCACCAACAGCCAAGCTCATGGATCCAATGATAGAGCCTTCTCAGGAACATACATGCAACGGTATCATCAAGACATCCAAGACTCCAAATTATTTTCAACTTCAACAGACTTGTATATTTATTTCAGAGAGTTTCAATATTACAACTTGTGATCAAACATCAACCAACCTTCTCATCTTATGCAAAAGTACTTATAGGAAGATGAGGAGGTGAGAACTAACAAAAATATCTCGTGAACCATTAATACAGATTAAATGACTTCTCGGTCTCTTGAGGGGTTCGATGGAGAAGTGTTAGGTGGATCACTGTATTAATGTTTTACAATTAATATCAAAGCTCGGCGGGAGCTTTATTTGACTTTGAGGCTCTATGTTCCGTCCGGAGCAACTCTGCAGTTATTTTCTATTACACTCCTTTGGCAGAATTAACTTCTTGGCAGCGCTGGAGGAAGATATTTCCTGAATCAATAACTTCGGCCTCTGTTTGAAAGGTTTGAGGCAACAGGTGGCTCTTTGTAGTAACTGAGGAATCAATTTTCCTCGAGTTGTGGCGGTGGAGGCTTTCTGTCTGATAAAACACTTTAGGTTTTCTTTAAACTGTGTTTTGAGTTGGGGATTAGGCTTTTGATAACTGTCTTAGCCGTAATCCCCGTAATACTGTCTTCAATCTTCTTCTGCTGTGCTCTGTCTTCAAACTGATACTCTTTAACTGTTTTTGAATTAAAACAGTGTCTTGTCGATGTGCAGGCCGCACTAGGCTTTTTAAAGGCATCAATGCCCATGAAGCATTGAGAAAAAAATGGAGCGAAACCCTGCAGATGGTTCTCTTTAACAGCTCGAAGGCGCAGGAAACGTCTTTCCCAACCCCCGGCTTTCTTTCATTAAACAATGGAAAACCATTAAAACGCCTGCAAAACACAAAAATAGTTAAGAAATCCTGTGGAAATAGGTTTAAACTACTTCAGATGGCGAGGGAGGAGCAAAGCCGTCGGATGAAGGCAACCAACGGTGGAGATCTGCATAGAAAGGCAAAAAGGATAGGCGCCTGCCTGCGGGGCCTTCGGATATATGAAAATTGATGGGCCCGGAGCTTTATATAAAATAAGGGCCTATTCACAATCGAAACTGCGGGCCTAATCGCAATCGAAACTGTGGGCCTAATCGCAATCAAAACTGTGGGCCTAATCGCAATCGAAACTGCGGGCCTGGTCTTTTCGATCAACCCATTGAAATTTTCCCGATTACGATTGCGCGATCGGTCTTTTTAATCCAACCGTTTTATATTTAACACGTGAATTCAAGCTTTAAAGTTGAAACTTTGGATAAGCGGGTTCTTGGGTTTTATAAAGGAAAAAGCAGAACAGTAATGAAAATTTACAATGTTTTAAGCACCGGGTGCGGGCTCAGGGTTATATGAAAATAATAATATGATCGGGGGTTTTAAGCAGCAAGGCTAATCGTAATCGGAACTTTTGGAGTATGTCAAAGACTTGCGCCTTTGATTATTTTCGATGCGATTAGCACTTTATCGTATTAGCAAGTGGTTCCAGACCCAAAGCATATCGTGGGGAAGTGGTTTAGGACTTAGCCCAAGGGGCTTAGGTCCATAGCAATAAAACTTTTTTTTTATGAAAAATTTCAAGGTTTTCAATGGATTTGGGGGTTTCGGCACAGTTCAAAAAGAAGTTTCAAACCATGTCAGGAAGATTTTTACGGATGGAGGGAGAAACTCATGAAAAGTAGAGGAATATATGGAGAAAAAAAGGGGAAGAAAATGATGGTTTCTTTAGTAGTTCTTTATAGGAAATCAGCAGAAAAAAGGGACAGCAAATGAGGATTTTGGACAGAGGCATGAGGCCTTAAGGAGACTTCAAGAGCCAACAATTTTTTAGTGATAAAATTTGTTCCTTGGAGGCTCAAAAAGATCTTAGCCACCTTTTGGTATAACAAAATATTATAGGTGGCTAACAGTGGCTCCACTTGGGGATGGTGCCTTCTTGAAGGCATCAAGAATTCAGACTTGATTTCTGGGAGGCTGATTAGTTGCCTTATCCATTGGGTTGTCCTCCTGTGATTGAATAATCTTCTCTAAAAACATATTTGGCAGCCATGAAAACAATGGACCTTTATCAACAAGCTTGCTACCTACCCAATCCTACGGATCTAGCATTTTTTCCTCATCAGAGTGCACTTGGATTGGCAAACTCTATTCACAACATTTTATTCTTTTGAAAGCAGGAAATCTAATCTACTTCTACTCCTTATTTCTCCCTGAACTCAGATTAAACAGTTGAGCTCAGATATTTTTCTACCTAGTCTACTGTCTGTTGGGATTAAACAGTCCAACAAACTTTCATTCTCTAAATTCTACAACGGAAATTTAAAAATAGTCAATTCAAGATTGAGCTGTTTGACTTGCTATGATCTATGGCATAAGAACAAGCTGCACATAGATTATTATTTGTAGAAAATTAAATCAAAATGGAAGGCTTAAGATCTGAAAGTTTCTCATTATGGCCTTCTTTTTCTTTACAGCTCTGTTTTTAATTTTGTTTTGAGCTGTCTCTTCCTTGATATCTGATTCAGGTTTTGAGCGGATTAGAACCAGATTTTTACATCTTCTTGACTCAGAAAAATAAAACAAGTGTGAGTCATTGCTCTTTGGCAAACTTAGGTTCAGATTTTTAGTTTGTTTGAACCTTCAATTTCTATCCTAATCTATCTACTAATAAGCCAAGATTAAACAGTTTGGCAAATCAAATTCACTACCCTATCAGCAGAAAATTGAAAGCTAACTAGTCAAGATTAAACAGTTTGACTAACTAGAAGTGTGTTTTACGGGAGTGGCATTTAAGCTTGCACACTTTCAGATTTGTTTCTTTTTTGGTATGGGGCTATACCTTTCTTGTTTTGACAACCTGCCCTCTTTTCCTTTTTCCTATTGTTTTTTGTATTTTTGAAGTTTTATAACTTTTGAATGCAATGGTTAGACTATGATATTTACAATGGAGAAAAAAAAATGCTTTGAAACTTTAAGACTCTTGGCAGAAGTAATGCTTGAGCATCCTGCCATTGACAGGACCTCCATATAAGTCTTCTCCATTCAATTCTTTCAAGAAAAAGGTATTATGACCCCTCCCAGCATGAATAATATATGGCCCTTTCCACAAGTTCTCAAACTTGCCATGTTTCCCCTTCTCTTCCCTCCGTGAATCCCACTTAAGAACAACACTTCCAACCTGGAAATTGTTTTCCTTAGTCCTCTTTTCAAATTGCTTCTTCATATTTTCTTGGACCAACTGTGTTCTCTCATAAACTTCTTCTCTAGTCTGCTGCAAATATATTGTTTGGTTGATCCTCCTCTGCATATCATTTTCCTCAACATGTACTTCTTGAAGGAGTTTTATGACTGGAACTCCTAATGAGGTAGGAAAAATTGCATCCATGCCATAAACTAACTGATAGGGGGACATATTTATTGATTTCTTTGTAGTTAGTCTATCAGCCCATAAGGCATGAACCAACTTACTGTGCCATGATTTTTGATTTTCTTCCAACAGTTTTTTAATGATATTGATGAGACTCTTGTTGAAGGATTCAGCGAATCCATTTCCTTGGGGGTAGTAAGCAGTGGAATGGCCCAAGGTTATATGGTATTTGTGACAGAAATCAACCATCTTTTTGGATTTGAAAGCAGCAGCATTGTCTGTTATGATTTTTCTGGGACAACCAAATCTGGATAGGATGTGGGTTTCAAGAAACTTGATAATGACAAAGTCATTAGCATTCCTGGTAGGTATAGCTTCTATCCATTTGGTGAAGAAGTCAGTGGCTGTGAGGATCCACTTATGTTGAGCTGAGGAGGATGGATGAATTTCTCCAATGAAGTCCAGCCCCCATTGTTGAAAGGGTGCCTCAACTCTGATAGGATGTAGGGGTAAGGGAAGGAGTTTTTTCTTGCCATCAAAGATTTGACACTTATGGCAAGACATGACCATCTTCTGAGTATCTGGGAAAAGTGTAGGCCAATAGTAACCTGATCTGAGAATTTTGTTTGCTGTGGCCTTCCAGTAGAGGTGTCCTCCACATTCACCATCATGTACTTCGTGCATGATCTTCCCTGCATCATCTTCAAGTAAACATTTAAGCAAAATTCCAACAGCGTTTTTCCAATATAACACCCCGTCTAAAATGCAAAAACTCAAAGCTTTCTGTTTCAAAAATCTAGCTTTAGTTTTCGACAAAGAAGGAGGAGTATTCAAATATAAAAGCACATAAACAATGTCAGCATACCAAGGGGAATTTAGGAAAGTTTCCTCAATAAAAGGGGCGTCAGATTCTTCCATTTCTTCCAACACATCCACCATATTTACGTCTAGTGCTTGGAAGTTAGACTCGGCCATAAGTTTTGCTAATCCTTGCCCCTTAACAAGTTTGGTGGGCCTAATTTCTAAGTCATATTCAAGAATAGTTGCAATCCATTTTCCCCTTTTACCATCAGGGTCTTGACTTAGAATATCCTTGACAACAGAATGCGGAACAAAAGCAATTATATGAGAGTGCAAAATATAAACCCTAAAGTCTTTTAATGCTTTTATTAATGCTAAGGCTTGCTTTTCCATAATGTTATAATTGAGAGGAGCGTCTCTTAGGGCCCTACTAAAAAATGATATTGGTTGTTCTTGTCTGAGATCGTTCTTTTGAAGCAAAACTGCAGCTATTGTATGTTCAGATGCAAAAGAAAAAATGTAAAAGTCTTTGGTAAAATCAGGAATAATCAGAGTTGGCGCTTGGGTAAGAGCTTGTTTGACCAGTTCGAATGATTGTTTGGCTGGAAAAGTCCATTTTACACCCACATTTTTCTTAAGCATGTTTGTGATGTTTTTCAATAGCTCAGCAAGGTTGGGAATAAACCTTCTCAAAAAATTAATCTTTCCAATGAAAGATAGCAATTCTTTGAGGCTTCTAGGATGGCTGATTTGCAATATGCCATCTATCCTCGTAGGGTCTATTTTGATTCCCTCTTCTGAAATTATGTGACCAAGAAGTTTCCCTTCTTGGAGTCCAAAGAGGGTCTTCTTGGGATTTAGTGATAAGCCAAATTTCCTACATTTCTAAAAAACCTTCCTTAGGTGAATCAAATGTTCTTCATCAGTTTTTGAGAAAATAGTTATGTCATCAAGGTAGATAATTATAAAATAGCCAATATCTTCAGAGAAGGCTATGTCCATGGCCCTTTGGAAGGTGGCCCCTACGTTCGTTAATCCGAAAGGCATTTTGACATACATAAAAGTTCCCCAATGTGTGGTAAAAGCAGTTTTGATTTGATCACTTGGGAAACTAACACCTGATTGTAACCCGAGAACCCATCTAATAGGGATATTCTTCTTGATCCAACTACCCTTTGAAGTATATGGTCCATCTTAGGTAAAGGGTAGTTTTCTTTTAAAGAGGATCTGTTTAAATTTCTGAAGTCAATACAGAGCCTGATCTCCCCAGTTTTCTTTCTAACAGAAACTAAGTTTGATACCCATTCCGAAAATCTAATGGGTACTATGATCCCAGCGTTGTAAATTTTCTCAATTTCTGCCTTAACCGAAGGTAATAAAAGGGGATTTATTCTCCTTAGTTTTTTCTTAAAAGGCTTTTGATTTTCCTTCAAGGGAATTTTATGCTGGATGATGCTGGTATCATATGATTTCAAGTCTTTGTATTCCCAAGCAAACACATCCTTAAATTCTTTAAAAAGCTTTATGTACTGTGATTTTATGTGGGCTGGGAGGGTGCTGGATAGCTTGATCATCTTGATTTCTGCGAGACTGCCTATGTTGTGTTCTTCTACATTTGTCTCCACAGGCTCCATTCTGGGTTCTTTAGCTACATCGTTGAGATCAAACAGGTGGTCTAAAGGTGTGAGACCTCTTGGGATTTTATCATTTTTGCATTGTAAGACTTCCAAGTCTTCTCGGCCTTTATTGTTCACTACCTCTGCTTCAAAAGGATTTTCGCAATGATTTATATCAGCAGGATATGTCATTTCAGCCTCTGGGATTTGTTCAATATACAAGTAGTTTCCTTCATGGCTAGCTTTTGGTGTTGGTATGCTGAAATCATTTTCTGATTTTAAGAAATCATCTATGTGTTTGTCAGATTCGAACACTTGCCAGTGATCTTCGTTATCAGGCACAGCAGGTCTATGTTTCACCTTTATACTAAGTTGTTGATTTATCTCAGGTACTTGGCAATTGCTGGCAGTGAAAGCAAGTACATTTGCTAGATGATTCCGTGCTCTAGGGATAAAAATGAGTTCATATTTTTCGAAAGTTTTTAACAGGTCAAGGGTAGCATTTCGATATTCCCTAAGCTTTGGATTCTTGGCTGAGTATTCTCCTTTGATTTGTTTGATGATAAGCTCAGAATCCCCTAAAATGGATATCCTTTGGGCTTCTAATTCTTTAAGCAGTTGTAAGCCTAGGAGAAGTGCTTCATACTCAGCAATATTGTTAGTGCATGGGAAGTCTAAATTGTATGAAAAACTCTGATTTGTGTTTTGAATCCGGACACCTACCCCTGCACTAGTTTTATTATAGGATCCATCGAAATTTATTGTCCAAAGTATATTTGACTCATTCTCATTTTCTTGTCGCTGTTGATCGTCAACGTTTTGAAGTTTATTCGAGGTGAAATTTGGTGGGTCTATATTTTCTTTACATGGTTGAATAATTTCATCTTCGTTATACAAGATAAATGAATCTAAACTTGATTGAATAGAATAGATCGGAGTGTTGTTTGGTTTGTCCATGTTACTCACCATATACTTCATGTGGGTTTCCCTGTATAGTCTTCTATTTTGGTTGAAAACAGGGATGGTGGCATAAGACATGTCCATTTGAAGGCTTCCCTGAAGTTTGGCTCCCCATGATCTTGATAAAAGCATGCCATACTTAGGGGGAATGTTAGCTACAACGATGTCCATCACTAGATTCTTGGCAGGGATCTGAGCTAAGTTAACACATAAATCTTTGATTAAACCCAAACATTTGACTCTACTTGAGTCAAAGGAATACAAATCTTTGTACGGTTTAGTAATTTCTAAGCCTAAGCTTTCCATTACTACTTTGGGCATTATATTGTGTGAAGCTCCGGAATCTAACATGGCATTGTGTAGAATTTTATCGTGTATGCTCAAACTGACATAGAAGGGAGGGACTGGTCCTTCTTGATATTTTCCTTCAACTTCTGGGCCAAACAACAACTCAGGTTTGTCGTCTGTCAAGTTTAAGGTGTCAGTATCACTTCCTAAGTTTAAAGCTTTTAAAACTTGGTTTTTGTACACATCTTGGGTTACTAGTTCAGCTAGGGGGATGGTAATCTTAATCTTGGAAATCTCCCCCTCAAGGCTGAAAGGAATAATTGACTTGTTGATATTTACATCTGTTTTTTCAATTAAATTCCTTTCAACAATTTTACTTTGCTGAACCTGGTTTGGGATAGTAATTGGGATGGTTTTATTGGGACTACTAGCTGAAGTGCTAGGGGTACTTTTTTCAACATTTGGCTGGATTCCCTTGTCTTTGTTTGAGTCTGTTTTCTTGGCCGAAATGTTGGTTTTTTCTGTTGTCTTTTTGGACTGGTTTTCCATGTTCTTCTTGACAGCAATGCTAGTATTCTTATCTTTTGAATTCTCTACACTTCCCTTGCTCCTAAGATCATACTGTTTGTGCACCTCCATGATTGCATTTTCAAAACCCAATCTATAGTCATCAGAATCTTCATAGGTGTTTGTATTCTGATCATTTGAGAAGAAACCTTGTTCTTCCTCGGTGAGGAAAACATCATCCCCACTGTCTAATCCAATCAAGTTTACATGTGATTCTTCCAATCTTTCCAACTCCCTGTCTTCCTCATATTGATCTACATAGTTCTGTTGAAAGGGAGGTCTGATTTGTTGGTCACTTTCTTTTTGCTTATCCTGATTGTTATCTTTTCTATAATTCTGATTTCTATTTTTGTTTTGATTGTTTTGAAGTGCAGTCTGGCTTTGATTTGCTTGTGCTTTCTTAATTATGCTCATCTCTTTCATCATTTCTTCCAACATTCTCTCCATTTTTGAGCTTGAATTAGAGGGAGGGGATTCCTCTCTGAAAGATACTCTCTTCTCAGTTTTCATTCTTGCTCTTTTTTCTATTAAGTTTACTTCCACAGAAAGGGCACCTCTTTGCATATCTTCCAAAGTTGCAAAAACTCTTTCTCTGAGTGAATATGTCATGTCTGGGTCAAACCCTTCAGGAAATTTGTTTAAAGCTGAGCCCTGAGGAGCTTTTAGTTCAGGGGAAAGTGCTTTATACACGCTGTTAAATCTGGTACAATAAGCTTGTACACTTTCCCCAGGGTTCCTATGGAGATTGTTATAATCAGCAAGGACTTGGAGAGGATTTTTTCTCACTTCCCACTTGTTTAAGAATGTTTGATGGAAACCTTGGAGGTCATTTATACTACGGGGGGCTAAACCTTTAAACCATTTTCTTACTTCTCCCCCTAAGCTCTGAGCAAACAGTCTGAGTTTGATAGAATCATCATCGATTTCATTTCGATCAAAATAGTCATTCATCTTATCCACATGTTGTGATGCAGTTGTAGCATTATTGGCATCATATAATGGAATTTTGGACTGATAGTCCTGTGGAAGATTAACTAGTGGTATATTAAGGGCTAAGGGAGCATACCATGCTGCCATGATATGTGGTGGGGGTGGATTAACAAGTGGTGGATTAATAAGGGGGGGATTTACAAGAGGGGGATTTGGATGGAGTGGAGTGGTTTGAACAGTGGATGAATGGTGTACAGAAGTGGATGGAACAGCAGCAGATTGCTGAGCTGATTTTGGATGAGAGACACCTAGGTTAAAAAGAAAATGTGGATCAAGAGGTGTCGATTCTCTATCAGGATATTCACTTGTTTCTGGGGATGAAAGTGAAGACTCAGGATCTATCTGAATTATATCATCAAATGACCTAGTTCTAAATGGGTTTACTAAGTCAACTTGTGATTTTTGTAGAGCTAAAAGATTTTCAGGAACTGAATTAGCTCTCAAGGGTGATCTGAAAACAGTTGAAAATTTAACCTTAGGAGACTTCCAAAGGATACTTTTTGGGTCATCAACTATCTCAGGTGGATCGGGGTCAGGATGGGCTCTAGTATAAATCTTCCTAGAAGCCACTATGCCGTAATTTGAGATCCAAATGACAGGAAAAGTTCAACCAAGTATGACAATATTTGAGAGGTTAACTGATTTGTTTACACAAATTTTGATCTTACAATCCTCTAACTGGATTAGGAAACTGTATAATGGTAAGGGTTCTTTCCAGTGGAGTCTTTAAGGTCTGCTCAGGATTATGGAGTCGCCAGGTGGAAGCTTTTTAACTCCTAAGGAGGTAAAAGGTTTTATGGTCCACCACCATGTTTATTATGAAGCCAAACTTGAAATATTTTTGGTTTTTCTGAGTTTATTTTGTTTTTATAGGTTAAGAGAGTGTTCTAAGTCTGATTTTGCACTTAGCTAAGGTGTTCAAACAAACAGAGTTGCTCTTATGGCTTGGTAACTGGTTCCTTCAAGGTTTGATAAGGATTTAAAGGAATCCTAAGGGTTACTTAGTTTGTCACTGATTCAAAAGAGTCCTATCATGATTGCCATTATGTTAGGCAGTGCTTGAAGAAATTTACTTATGTTATACTGGACCTAAAGTTGAAGGAAAGGTTTTGTAAACCTCTAATTCTCAGCATGTCCCACCGTGATCGCCATTATGTTGGTTCCCCGTGTTTTGACAGTTTGGCAAATCAAAAGACAAGGCAACATCAGAACCAATCTTTAGAGTTCCGGGATCTAGTCCTCCTGTTCTCAGAGAGGGATCTTTCAAATATTTGTTTGCAAAGGTTTATCTTTTTTGCTTTGGTTATGGATTTTAGACTAGTTATTACGTGCAGATGTTTGTTTGGTTGGGTTGAGTTGATACAGCAGAATATGAAAGGTCTAGGAAAGATAGACAGAAAGAGGAAATATCCGGTTCATTGGGCAATTGAGTCAAAATAAGATCATGACAAACTCTTCAAGGGATATGGGATATCAAAGGGCAAATCTAACTTGGCCACAGGATCCTTTGTTTTGGAATGAGATGGACATTAATGATTTGGAAAAAGAAATTTAATTCTCAACAAAGGGAACTTGAGAAACATGACTTATCAATAAAGAGATATTTGATAGACAGGGCTAACCATAAATTCTACAAACATTCTTTAAGAAAATAATGATTTCAAGACAACTTCTAAAATGAAATCTAAGATTCGGGGAACACCCTATTTCCTCAAAGATCTTATTTTAAAGGATTTAGAAAACATAACAGATTCACTGATAGTTGCATTCATAGAAGAGGGAACACCTAAATAACATCTGTGTTTGCAACTATAAAGACCTTCAAAACAACTGTTTAAGCAGGGGCAAAGGGTAAGATCAAAACCGACCTCTTTGGTTAACTTAAGATAATGGTACTTCGAAAGGAGATTTCAATAACGGCTTTCAAGTGATGGCAGACAAGCAGGGAGAACCATAACATGCTGAAACCAACTATTTGAGCTATCAAGGAAATAAACGAGCATGAAGACTAAAGAGAAGTTTTAAAGCCTCTAAAATACTTCAGCATAAGAAAACATAAAACAGTGAAGGGTGAACAGGTCTAAGGTGCTTCCAGGAGTCATTTCTTAGCCTAAAAATTTCAGCCTACTGTAGTAAGAAATTATGGAACATAATGAAAACAAGGAAAAAACATTTAACAGTTCAGAGCACATCACCAACAGCCAAGCTCATGGATCCAATGATAGAGCCTTCTCAGGAACAGACATGCAACGGCATCATCAAGACATCCAAGACTCCAAATTATTTTCAACTTCAACAGACTTGTATATTTATTTCAGAGAGTTTCAATATTACAACTTGTGATAAAACAACAACCAACCTTCTCATCTTATGCAGAAGTACTTATAGGAAGATGAGGAGGTGAGAACTAACAAAAATATCTCGTGAACCATTAATATAGATTAAATGACTTCTCGGTCTCTTGAGGGGTTCGATGGAGAAGTGTACAGGTGGATCATTGTATTAATGTTTTACAATTAATATCAAAGCTCGGTGGGAGCTTTATTTGACTTTGAGGCTCTATGTTATGTCCGGAGCAACTCTGCAGCTATTTTCTATTACACTCCTTTGGCAGAATTAACTTCTTGGCAGCGCTGGAGGCAGATATTTCCTGAATCAATAACTTCGGCCTCTGTTTGAAAGGTTTGAGGCAACATGTGGCTCTTTGTAGTAGCTGAGGAATCAATTTGCCTCGAGTTGTGGCGGTGGAGGCTTTCTGTTTGACAAAACACTTTAGGTTTTCTTTAAACTATGTTTTGAGTGGGGGATTAGGCTTTTGATAACTGTCTTAGCCGTAATCCCCGTAATACTGTCTTCAATCTTCTTCTGTTGTGCTCTATCTTCAAACTGATACTCTTTAACTATTTTTGAATTAAAACAGTGTCTTGTCGATGTGCAGGCCGCACTGGGCTTTTTAAAGGCATCAATGCCCATGAAGCATTGAGAAAAAAATGGAGCGAAACCCCGCAGATGGTTCTCTTTAACAGCTCGAAGGCGCAGGAAACGTCTTTCCCAACCCTTGGCTTTCTTTTATTAAACAATGGAAAACCATTAAAACGCCTGCAAAACACAAAAATAGTTAAGAAATCCTACGGAAATAGGTTTAAACTGCTTCAAATGGCGGGGGAGGAGCGAAGCCGTCAGATGAAGGCAACCAATGGTGGAGATCTGCATAGAAAGGCAAAAAGGATAGGCGCCTGTCTGCGGGGCCTTCGGATATATGAAAATTGATGGGCCCAGAGCTTTATATAAAATAAGGGCCTAAACGCAATCGAAACTGCGGGCCTAATCACAATCGAAACTGCGGGCCTAATCGCAATCGAAACTGCGGGCCTAATCGCAATCGAAACTGCGGGCCTGGTCTTTTCGATCAACCCATTGAAATTTTCCCGATTACGATTGCGTGATCGGTCTTTTTAATCCAACCGTTTTATATTTAACACGTGACTTCAAGCTTTTAAGTTGAAACTTTGGATAAGCGGGTTCTTGGGTTTTATAAAGGAAAAAGCAGAACAGTAATGAAAATTTACAATGTTTTAAGCGCCGGGTGCGGGCTCAGGGTTATATGAAAATAATAATATGATCGGGGGTTTTAAGCAGCAAGGCTAATCGTAATCAGAACTTTTGGAGTATGTCAAATACTTGCGCCTTTGATTCTTTTTGATGCGATTAGCACTTTATCGTATTAGCGAGTGGTTCCAGACCCAAAGCATATGGTGGGGAAGTTGTTTAGGACTTAGCCCAAGGGGCTTAGGTCCATAGCAATAAAACTTTTTTTTTATGAAAAATTTCAAGGTTTTCAATGGATTTGGGGGTTTCGGCACAGTTCAAAAATAAGTTTCAAACCATGTCAGGAAGATTTTTACGGATGGAGGGAGAAACTCATGAAAAGTAGAGGAATATATGGAGAAAAAAAGGGGAAGAAAATGATGGTTTCTTCAGCAGTTCTTTATAGGAAATTAGCAGAAAAAAGGGACAGCAAATGAGGATTTTGGACAGAGGCATGAGGCCTTAAGGAGACTTCAAGAGCCAACAATTTTTTAGTGATAAAATTTGTTCCTTGGAGGCTCAAAAATATCTTACCCACCTTTTGGTATAACAAAATATTATAGGTGGCTAACAGAAGGAAGATTGAGAATTGGCTATAGACCGATTTTGCCTAGATCAGTGTGAGAAAAATGGTATAGTGTGGTAGATTATTGTGAGAAAGAAAGCATTGTATTGTTTCATGATTCCTTGAATTAATACACTCTAAAAATAGCGGGTTTTTAGTAGCTGCTTTCCCCAAGAACATCTTGTGTTGTGCGATTGATTTACTTATTTCTCTTACTTTCATGTTATTGAGTGATCATGTTTTGTATGTTTTGTATTACACAAATATTGTAGAAGGATTCGGTATCTTGTTTTAGTACATCACAAGAGTGGATTGAATCCATTGATAGAATTTCTACGAGATCAACAACAATCTCTGTGCAGTTATGATTTACAGTGATAAGGGTGCGGTTTCAATCCCATAAAAAAGATTGCCATCACTATTCGGTGAGAAGGATGCCACTTTAGTTTAGAGACATCACTTTGACCTTAGTATAGTGATAAGGTCTCACAACATATTCTACAACAGTCAATTAAATCTCAGTGACAAATATCAGTTCCATTAAATGAGTAGGTCATGCTGAAAAGATTGTATCACTATGAAGGGTTCACTATTGTAGGGTGATTTAATTATATGTTAAATCCTTGTCATTTTAATATATCAACCTGCGGGATTTGTAAACTTAGAAGAAAACCAAAATATATGGGACCTCAGATGAAATTGTTGTAGAAGGTTTGTTTAGGATGAAAATAAAGCAAGGAAATGCATATTACAAGTATAAATAAAGAAAACTGCAAAATAAATCACATGTAAGAAAACTGAATTAGATTCTAAGGGTGGAAGTTAGATTCTAAGGGTAGAATGACTAAATGTCATGGCCTTTCTAAAAAATTATAAACTAATCTTTAAACAACTATAAGAAGAAAAATATGTTAACCTAGAAAGCGGATAAACGTAGAACAACTATTGATTTAGTTATCAAGAAAGCAAACTATGAGAACCAGTAAGCAAGAAATTTAATGATAACTAAAGTGGAAATATATTAGAAGCAAACTATGATAATATAGAAAGGAGTAAACTACTCTAGAAAGTAGTAAATAGCAACTTGTGATTTAGTTGTCAAGCAAGAAAACTAAGATATTTTGTAAGCAATTAGTTTAATGACAATCAAATCAAATCTAGGAAATCAAATCACACTTGCGGAAAGTAAAGCACACTTGCAGAAAATAAAGCACACTTGCAGAAAATAAAGCACACTTGCATAAAATAAACTACACATGCATGCAAGGAAATAAAAGAAATCAAACTATGTTACATATGTATGCAAATTGCAGTTGATGGGGATCTGTCAATTCCTCAATGAGAAAACATGAACAACTGTAACATCTTAAGAAGCAAACAACACTCATAACTAATGATTTGGAGAAAATGATATTACTCATGCTGAATGAACAATCATAAATATGATGCTAATGAATAATTGACAACCTGTTATCTTCCTTTGAAGGATGCTCCTCCTATTTATAAATGAATTAGGGATATATTCTTAATAAGTGTAAATCCATTAAATATATACTAGATCCATACTTGTCTCAACTTATCCCTAAATACTAGATACAAAACCCATGACACATCAAGATCTCCATGATCTTTCTCCTTGGAATTTGGTCCACCTCTTGAGTTGAAATTCCAATTTGTGCTTGGGAGGCCAAGTACGACCCATGATAGAATCTCCAAATAATCCTACACATGTTACAAAACTCATAAAAAATATATATGTATATGAAACCATGTTCATTTCCTAGTTTTTAATCATAAACTCACTTAAAAACACATGAAATAAATAACTTTGGAAAATGATTATTCTAACCCGTATGATCATGAAGATGGTTACTTGATGTAGGGTTTTAGGCTAGATAGTTATGAAATGAGAGCTAAATGGTTATGAAATGATGGAAATATGGATGAAGATGGAAGACAATTTTGAGACTCAACAACTACATTGAGAATGAATGAAACATGGTACAACTACATATGAAAGTATATTCAAGCACAAGAAACCAGCCCAAGAAATTCAAGAAAATACTAGTACGAAATTATACAGCAACAATTATGTATATCATGGATTCAATCCGATCTAACAATGTACTAAATCTAGATACTGAATCGCTTCTACAAATCAATTGCGAAAATTAAACACAATCGCCAATGACATGAAGCAAAGAAGATCCAATCAAACCAGAACACAGATAATTTCCTGGGGAAATCTTGCTGCTCAAAACCCCACTATATTCTATTGTATATTCCACAAAGAATCATGAAACAATTACAATGAACTCTTCTCACAAGAGTCTCCTGAAATTTTCCTATCGTCTCACACTAATCCACACAAAATTAGGCCAACACTTAGCCAATGCTCAACCTGTCTTCAGCCTTCCTTGCTCACCCAATCCCTAATGAATGAAATCCCTATTATTTAGGAATTTCAAGCTTCCTCAACTACGTTGAGTATCATGGGAATCCTATGGTATTTTAACTCCATCTGGGCAGTCTACTAATATCACAACTGATATTCAACTTCCCTTTAACCTTTATCTCAACTGGGTCTCCACTGGAACTGACATGCATGCAACTATTGATAGTAAATCATCAGTTGCATGGCAGATCACTGATTGTGAATTAAATAATATTAATTCACTTGATCTCTCACTAGTGCAACAAACATTTACAACTAGCACAACTGACTTTAACTCACTTAACTGAGTTAACTGATTACAACATGCATTAAACTAATGCACCAACTGCACTTTAAACTCTGTTACAACTAGAATTACTTTGCATGCCTCACCAAATACCCTCAAGTCAAAATTCATGAGCTAACTGAGTCTATCACACTCAGTTAACTATTACAAGTGATTATGAGATAATATTACAATTTATTCTCCATTATAATTAAAGGAAAATTAAAATAGACATGCACCAAATTTATCCCACACCAATGTAGGTGCTGCTAATTAGACCTATGGTCCCACACTAGTGTAGGTGCTACTAATTATACCTATGGTCCCACACTAGTGTAGGTGCTGCTTGGACCTCCTAGTCCCACACTGGTGTAGGTGTTGTCATGTTGTTTCTGGATGACAATTTCAATGTTTCTTGTTTCAAACTTAAACACTCCCTCTCAACAAGAAAGGAATGTCATTTCATGTGCACATGCACCTCTTGCATGTGACATGCAACCCTTGCATGCAACATGCAACTCTTGCCTGCAATACTTCTCTAGTGTTTCTCGCACATGCAACTCTTACATGAAACATTTCCGAAACTGAATAGCCTTCAAACAATTGAATCAGTATAATGCATCTATCATGAGATTCTTCTGACTATTGCTAGCTACTGCACATGTCTAGTGGATTCTCTGCGTTGTTGACATCTGCATCCATGCACTCTGCACTATTGCCAACTTTGATCTACGCTCCAGTATCCGACACTTGTCACTTTGATTTCTATCCTCCTGACATCTGACTGCATCCATATAATTTATCCTATGATTTCTTCTCTCTGGGCTCCTCGTAGCCAGGTTCGATCCATGAGAGACACCAACTCCAAGACCCTACCCAAATTTATTCTTGGGTTTATTCTTGCACATCGCCCCACCTCACACCTGGAGGTATAGTTGCATGCACTCCCTCTACCCATCTGGCTTTAAACTTCTCTGCTTGAGTGGTTTATACCACTCCATGATCCTCCGCATGTGGCTGCCCCACATCTTGAGGTTCATTCTTTGGAAGCAAGAGTTCCTCACCTGCATGCAAATCCATCTCCCTCTCAAGGGAAAATCGCAATGGATTTCTCACACTTCCCCATGGTTGGAAGCTCTGAAGAATTCACATGTACATTAAGTTTATAGAGATTCTTCACATGAATCCAAATCTTCTTGGCCTTTCCTATTTCTTTGTGTCAAAGGAAAACTTTTCCTTCACTAAAAACAACATCATAGCCTCTATCCTCCAACATTGCAACTGAAACTAATTTTTTCTTCAAGCCTAGTACATGCATTACATATTTTAATAAAAATGGTTTACTTGACTGTCTCTGGAAAGTAACTGTACCAATCCCTGTAGTGCTATACTTTTTATCGTCACCCATTTCGATATGCATCTGGAGTTCCTTCTCCTCAAAACTACTGAAAATTTCTTTGTTCCCATCATGTGGAAAGATGGACCACTATCCAAGTACCACCTTGATCCCATTTAACTTGGCACCATGCATGCGATCAACGAGAATTCAAGCTCAAATTACGAGGCCAAAGCCTCACTAGCTGTAGATACTGAATCCTTCTTGTTCTTCTTCTTTTGTGGACAATTAGTGGCATAATGTCCATGCTCGTGATGGTTAAAACACTTCAATCTAGACATGTCATGCTCCTTTCCTTCTTCACCAAACTCATATTTGGAATGAAAATTCTTTCCTTTCCCTCTCTTCGCCTTGGCAGCCAAAGCACAATCTTCTTCATATTAATTCTTATATGAAGATCCATCCCTGGTATTCCGCCTGAATTCTTCTTGCACCAAATCCGAACAAAGTCATCCCAATCTGGCAGCTTTTCCCTTCCATTGATAGAGTCCTGATAACTATGCCAACTCTTGGGAAGTCCTAGAAAATATAGGCTCATCAAATCATCATCAGCGACCGTAATTCCTTTCCTACACTCCCAAGCTCATCCCAACATTGGAAAAAATTTGTTAAGTATACCAGAATAGTGTCATTTTTATCCATTTTGACCTTCATGAGTTTTTCTTTCAGTGCCAATTTCCTATGATCACTACTGCTTTGAAATAGATCATTCAAACCCTTCCACATTGCACATGGATTCTCCTTTCCATGGATACTTGAGACAATGTGGTCTTGTACTCCCTCCACTAAGGTCCTCCTCACCTTTGCAACTTTCTTTTGCCATGCATCAAGATTTGCAGCATCTGTCACAATGGGTTTGGGAACATCATTGTCAATGAATTCCTTCAATCCATTATCTTTTAGTACTGCCTCCATCATGTCTTTCCAAGAAATATAGTTAGAGCTACCCTTGAGTGCATACTCCAATATCAAGCCAATGAAAGCCATTTCGATCCTGAATCACCTGTAGCACCAAGAAAGTCTTGCAAATTTGAATTCTATTCAGTCATAAAATCATCTTCTCCTGCACTATTTTGATTTCCTATGCTTTGATACCATGTAGAAATTATACAAAAATACGTATATCATGTATTCAATCTGATCTAATAATGTCTAAAGATAGATATTGAATTGCTTCTACAAATAAATTGCGGAAATTAAACACAATTTCTAATCACATGAAGCAAATAAGAATCAATCAAACCAAAACACAGATAATTTCCTGGGGAAAGCTTGCTCCTCAAAACCCCACTATATTCTATTGTATATTCCACAAGGAACCATGAAACTATTACAATGCACTCTTCTCACAAGATTCTCTTGCAATTTTCCTATCGTCTCACACTAATCCAGAAAAAATTAGGCCAACACTTAGCCAATTCTCATCTTTTCTTTAGCCTACCTTGCTCACGCAATCCCTGATGAATGAAATCCCTGTTCTTTAGGAATTTCAGCCTTCCTCAACTGCGTTGAGTATCATGGGCATCTCGTGGTGTTTTAACTGCATCTGGGCAGTCTGTTAATTTCACAACTGATAATCAACTTCCATTTAACCTTTGTATCAACTAGGTCTCCACTGGAACTTACATGCATGTAACTATTAATAGTAAATAATCAGTTGCGTGGAAGGTCATTGATTGTGAATTAAATAATATTTAATTCACTTGATCTCTCACTAGTGCAACAAACAATTACAACTAGCACAACTGACTTTAACTCACTCAACTGAGTTAACTAATTACAACATGCATTAAAATAATTCACCAACTGCACTTCGAACTCTGTTACAACTAGAATTACTCTGCATGCCCCACCAACTACCCTCAACTCGAAATTCATGAGCTAACTGAGTCTTTCACACTTAGTTAGCTATTATAAGTGATTATGAGATAAGATTACAATTGATTTACTATTCTAATTAAAGGAAAATTAAAATATACATGCACCAAATTTAGCCCACACCAGTGTAGGTGCTGCTAAGACCTGTGGTCCCACACTAGTGTAGGTACTGCTTGGACCTCCTGGTTCCACACTAGTGTAGGTGCCGTCATGTTGTTTCTGGATGCCAATTTCACTGTTTATTGTTGCAAACTTCAACATAAGGTACGTATTCTCATAGATTTTTCAATAAATATAATACTGAATGGCTCAGACAATTCTTGTTGATATCTAGTCTAGGAAATAAAAGTATACTCTCTAGATAACATATTATAACATCAATCATCTCCCTCTAGGATCTAAAAATAATCTAGGACTCCATGCAAAAGTTCTTGATTCCATCCTCCATGGTTACGTAGGAGATCTAATTTGAAAAATGAAGTCATGTTCTTAGCATCACCGTTTTGCTTGAAAGTATGTATTGCAAACTACGACTTACTCTTCTAGGAAAGGACTTGCTAAAATATCAAGGAGTATGAATCAAGGCATCACATGAAGGTTTGTCAAGAAATAGAGGTATGTCTTAAAATACAAAGCTTTGTTAATTCTCTTTGATAAATCCTTTTCTACAATACTAACATCTTTTGTGACTAGCTCTCTTGAATCTTAAAATATTATTGTTTGGGATGATTCATCATCTGATGAATCTACCCACCTTATACAACTTAATTTTTTGCATGAAAATAACCCTGAAAGGTTCACTGGAAAACCCTAACCTAAGGGTATATTGATGATGTGTGAAACCCTAAATCGATTTACGGCTATTGATGAAGAAATTGATATTCTGATTAATATATTGATAATGTCATGTTTGGGATTTTTATATGATCATGAAAGCTCTAAACTTGTTAGAGTTGAAATTATGTTGTTCTAAATTAAGTTGTTGCATGTCCTCATGCAACTATTGCATTGATTCATTTTTCCATACGTTTATTTTCTTGAAATTCTTTGCTTCTTTATGAGCTTTTGACTTGTATTGATTTTCTTCAAACTTTGCGTCATCATATTCTCTTTTGCAAAGTGTAATACATTTGATTGCAACATATAATTTTGATGGTTGGTTCTTGTGTGACAATCAAAATTTTTGAGCATTGGTTCTTGTGTAACAATAATTTTATTTTTTGTTGCATCAAAGTACATGAAAACGTTGAAATTTTTCTTTTCAAGTCATATAATAACTATCAATGAATTGATAATTTGAAAAGCATGTAATATTTTGGAATCATATTGCAACAATAGTTGATTGGGAAGAATATTTGAGTTGGAATGAAATGAAAAGGTGTGATGGTGTATGAAATGTGAATATGAATTGGTGTCCCTTCCCCCCAACTAAAGGTGTTTTTTAGTTTATGAAAATATGAGAAAGGGAGTGAGGAATTTTCCAAAATTACAATTTTAGCATTTTAAGGAATTGCATGACTAAAAATTAGAAAACAACATACCTTCACTTACCTTCAATCTGAATGAGTTGTGTTTATTAAATACTGTCACTATTGATGTTGGATCATGGAGTATGTAAACAAAGGAATTTGATCTCCTTCTTTTTTCTCTTTGTGTTGATGACAAGATTGTGATCTTTTGTAATATTCCCAAATGGGAAAAGTATGAATATAAAACAAAATGCTGGAAATAGCAGTGTAAACATCACATCAAAATATGAGACCAATATGGAGCTTCTTTATTCATCCTAACAGTAGCAAACATGTACAAAATAATAGGGCACCAATCATATAACATGAATCAATAAGCCTCCAATAGATAAATCCCTCAAGAAAGAGGTGCTGCTACTACACAAAAATGTCGGGAACACTGCTATAGCATATGAACATACAAAATATGATATGGCTGATATATGCCTCAATATATACAAAAATAAGGATCTAGGCTCTATACAAACTCCAACAAGAAACCCAAGAGGGTTTTCAGAAATACACCAATATACAAGAAATGAACCAAAGCCCTTGGGCTAAAGATTCACTGCAACAATATAGTTAGAAAGATGTGGTTGATTTGATGTAGCAAATAATATAGCTTCCTCCAAAAGACTCTCTAAATGAAAGGCTGATCCCTTCACTAGAAAACCTTCTCCCTAGATGGTGTACTGAAACCACTCCTGCAACTTCTCCCTAAAATAACGCAGTCCAAGATAGAAACTGTGTTGTAGGGGCAAATGATAGTGTGGTCTGGTGCCAAATGCTACAATAAGGCTCAAGGGCCCTCCTCACTAGCCTCCCAATGGAAGGAAACCATCCTCCACTGAAAAACAGATCAGAAATCTTCCAAGTAACCTCTCCACAACTTCTGCCCTGCAACACAACACAACCTCAACAGGAACTACGTTGTACCATAAGACTGAAGCTTTGGCTTGATGTCGAAATGTGGAATATAGTGCAAATACTCCTCCTGAGTGGGCACTAAAATTCCCCCAAGGATAGAGGTGGCATTCCCACTCGGGAACACCCTGTGCTAAACAGCACTGCAATCTTAGCTAAATAGCTGAAGAGAGCAACAAGTCTAAATAGACCTCAAAATCCAAAATATCAAACATAAAATAATGATCCATGGCTGCCATCCTCTTCCTTATATAAGTGGTAAGCTTCCTCACCCTTGGCCCCACTCATTAAAGCCACTTTCTCCATGCATTAGATCTCCCTCCAAAACTACGTTGTCCCTCAATAAATGTCCACTCCTTCATAACAACATTGTTGATTTGGTCAAATCTGACCCAGTCTTCATGCTAAAACCCCTTTTCACACACAATGGTGCTTAATTAAGCTTCTAAGATGACCTCCTTTCACATTAGGAGTTATTTTATTCCTATTAAGGAGATTTATGGGTCTCCATACCCTCTTATTCTTCAAAAAAAGAAGCAGAAACAAAAATTAATATTCCAACTAGCTCATGGATAATTGGGAATATTACAGTCCTCCCCTCCCAAATGTTGCTTATCCTCAAACAACTGAACAAGTGAGTGCTAAAAATCTTCTCCTCCTCCATTGGTGACACCTCCATGTGATAAACTCTCCTCATAAGCCAAGTGTCTCCCAATCAATCACTCCATGAAATTCTCCTCCTAAGTTCTCATGAGATGCAAATGACTCATCTCACAAGGAAGAAAAAGACCCAATGAAGCAATCATGGTTTTCCCAATGTTCTCCTTGAAACATGTAGCATAAGAAACATGGAGAATCTCTCTCCCATAGGGCACATCCAATCCTTCCATCCTCCCTCCAATCATTCCCATAAAAATAATAAGGACATCATCAATATACAGGATCAAAACCAATGATACATAAACAACCATATGCAATAATGGAGGTGGATCATAGTCCCACATGTGGAACAATCATAGTATATCTCATGATTGCCTCAGATAATGATATGGTAAGTGGTTTCCCTCCCACTTACTTGCTGCCATAGTCTTCTCAAAATTTTTGAGAAGGTGAGTAATGTTTGGTGCCTTTGGTGCACACCCGGAATGATATGACATCTCCCTATATCCTCCTAGAGAGTGGCCATGCTCAACACTGTTTATGACCCAAAGTTGGCCATGAAGTTTATAAGGAAGAATTCTCCCACTTGGAGCAATGTCCTGCACATATATGGTAAAGGGATGCAAATAATCATCAAGTAAATCATTATGCATATAAACATGATCCTTACCATAAATCTTGCTCATACCAATGGAGTGGCTCATAGATAGATCCCCTCTCATCCCCATAGAGGAAATAGGTGGCTATGATAACTCCATAAAAGAGTTATGTATCTCCTCCATCTCCACATAATCCATACATCTACTCAAATGCTGATATATCTCCCCTTCAAAGCCTTCCCAAGTAAACCCCTCAATGATAGTATGGTATGACCTCATGGAATAAGTGTGGCTAAATAAAAAATCCTCATGTTCTATTTGTAGTAACATCTCTTTGATCTTGGATGCTCTATATAAGAAGATCCTACCATGGTAGAATATGACATCATATTTGACTGAATATCCCTCCTCTTGTAGCTGGTCATCAAGTATCATACAAGTAAAAAGATCCTTGGAACAATCCACCAATAGTTGGGATTTCCAATATGGATCTATCCTCCATAGTGACAACATTGATGATCTATCATATAAAGCATCTGTCATGTGGCTGCTCCCTCCTTTGATATCTCCTATGCCAAAGTCACATACTGGAAGGCTTATCCTCCCTCTACTTCTCCTTTCTCAGCGCAAGATCTAAGGTGAGAGTGGGTAATTATGATGTTGAGAGAATGTCTCCCTCCTTCTTGAGTCTACCCAAGACTCTCAGCATTGTACCATGAATTCCCAATGCTCCCAATGCTCATGGATCTATGAGTGGTGCACCATGATGTGAGACATTCCTCACCAACTCTTGATCAGGTGGCCTCCCAGGTGGTTCACAACAAAATGGTAATGTCTCATGGGCCAAAGTCATGTGCATAATAGATGGGACTGTAAGGTCCTTGCTTCCACTGTGAAAATCCATCTTTGTTTTCAGTGTGGAAGTTTTATGTGAAGGATATGTTTACATGCCCTTAATCATCTAATTTTTGCCACTTTTTCTATCCACCCATTCCATCTACAAAGTCTCCCAATCTGTGGTGACCTTCCCCAAAGTAATCAACCACTGCACACCCAATATCACATTGGTGTCAAGTATGTCAACCACAAAGAAGTGATCATTCAATGTATATGCCCCCATGGTGACAAATAAAGATGGAACATAATGTATGCACTGCATAGTTCTAGCTCTTGGGACCAAAACATAAAATCCCTTTGTTACACCATTTTTTTGGTCATCTAACTCATTATCATTAGATGAACCCAAGTACCTACGTGAAATAACTTATTTACCTAAGTAAAATTGCTTTCTCTCATGTAAGAATAACTTTACATACATATTCCTGGTCATATTTAACCCAAAACAAGGAAATTAATTAAATAAATCATTATTTATTTAATTATTTCCTAGGAATAAGTTATTCAAATCATTATTTAAATAATATTCCTAGTTAAATTTGACTAAATCATTTTTAAATAATTGAATAAATAATTATTTATTTAATTATATTCCCATCATCTCCCTAAAATAATAAATAAATAATTTATTTACTTATTTTTTATAAATAAAGGAATTGACCCAAGTCAAAAAACCTTTTCCCTCCAACAAATATAATAAAATATTCCTAAAGGGTGATTCTAGAATTCGATTAATAATATTTTATTCATGCACCAAGTTCTAGAACACCCCAATATTTTGTTATAAATAGAAGGGTTTTCCCCATTCATTAGTCACCTTCATTGCATTAGATCACACTAGATCTACTCTTGGTCACCATTTTCGATTTTTTCCTTATGAGCTCCCATTGAGTTCCATGTTTGTCTGGGTTTTCTACCACAATAAGAGAGAGGAATTTTAGATCTGAAACACTGAGGACTTTCAAGAACCCATCCCACTGAGGAGAACCGGAAAACACCTTTCTTGTTTTCCTCTCAGGTGCCCCATTCTTTAATATAATATAAAATTCTTTTAAATACATTGTTCTTGTCTTGTCTATTGGATGCATGGAGCCATATTATATTGTATCTACTTAATATCTTTTGTGCTTAGATCTGGATTTGTGCAGCAGACTTAAAGATATTTTGCAGCCATAATCGATGTTAGGGCTATTTGTCATGCATAGCAAAAGTGATATTTTACGACAAAAGATTCATACTAACACCCTCAAAATCATCAGTGGGTATTTCCCTCCTCTGCACTAGTTGGACATCAATAAAGTTTTGGGTAACCCCATTGTCAATCAAAACTAAAACCCTTTGATCCAAAGTAGAACCTCGAACCCTCAAGTTCAAGTACTTGGGAGCTCCTCTCAATGATGAAAGGGCCCCTCCAATTGGAGAAAATGCTCCATTCCCACCTCCTGGTGGTGGTGGATCCTCTCCTACTATCCCAACGTTGCGACCTCATTCTGGTTCATTATATTCTTCCTCCTAATCATCCGAGAAGACCTCTATATAGTGTGCCTTTCCTGCTGCACATCTATGTCCGGGTGCCCACGATTCTTGGCATGTGAAGCAAAGCTTCCTTCTCCTAAAATATCTTCGGACATCATCCCTAAGAGGTACTTTGTTTTAGCTCTCTTTTGAAAAAGGAGCCTTCTCATCTTTTCCCTTTGATGGAAAAGTGGGCTTTTGCTGAAATGTTGCCTTTTCTTTTGGCAAGGCATCTTGTAAATCTATAGCCCTTTCAATGGCATATTGAAGGGTAGTGGGCTTGGTAGATTTAATCAACCCATCAAGAGATTTTGTTAACCCATCAATAAACATATAGACCCTCCTTGCTGCAAATAAATCGGGAACCATAACAAAAAGTCTTAGAAATTCAGAAATGTAAGTTTCTTGATTACCTGATTTTTTGAGCTTTGCTAGCCCCATCAAATATGCCTCTGGGTCTCTTTGATCAAACCTCTCCACCAACCTCCTTGTGAACTATGAATATGCAGTCACATTGGCATGACCCAATGTAGACAGCCCTTGAAACCACCAATCATGTGCTTCACCCTCAAGGTGCAACACTGCTATCTTGATGGCCTCCATCTCTGGCACTTGCTTCAGCTGGAAGTAGATGTATAGCTTCTCTACCCATGATTCTGCAGTGCATTTAGATGACCCATCAAATTTGGGTAAGAAAAATCTGCCCCTAATCCGGTGTAGATCATGATTCTATATGAATCCTCCACCTCTATTGTGATGTTGGGTTCTCCTATTGTCCTTGATCTAAAAAAATTCTTGAAAACTCAAATTATCCTTGAATCTCTAAGATTGAGACGCATACTCCATGAAATAGTATTCAAGAGTTTGTTGTTCTTGAAATCCTCCATTTCCCACTATTAAGAATGTAAACATTGTAGAGCATTGGGAAACCTGCTGCTTCACTCGTTGATCACTCCAGTGATGAGAAATGTCAGAGCCTTCACCATGTAGAAACCCTTTAGGGGATTCCTTTTTTATATCCATCCTCATCTCCTTTATTTCTCTAGCAATTTCTTGCATAGTTCGAAGAAGAAGCTTAGGAAACTGCTTATCGTCCTCTTCTCCTGATAAAGGGGTTTTACCCTTGCCTTCTTTATCATATTTATAGTCATACTTCCAGTTTCTTCCTCTGAGATACCTCTTCTCTCTATCTGTGAGAGGATCTCCCTCTTGTGATGACATATTGGCTTAAGATGCACAGTCTAAGCCAATATTATGCTCTGATACCACTATAATATTCTCAAATGGGAAAAGTAGGAATATAGAACAAAATGTTGGAAATAGAAGTGTAAACATCACATCAAAATATGAGACCAATATGGAGCTTATTTATTCATAATAACAATAAAAAACATGCACAAAATAATAGGGCACCAATCATGTAACATGAGTCAACAAGCCTCCAATAGATAAATCCCTCAAGAAAGAGGTGCTACTACTACACAAAAATATCGGAGACACTGCTACAATGCAGTCATAAGAGCACTGCTAGAACATATGAACTTACAAAATATTATATGGCTGATATATGCCTCAATAGATACAAAAATAAGGATCTAGGCTCTATACAACCTCCAACAAGAAACCCAGGAGGGTTTTCAGAAATACACCAATATACAAGAAATGAACCAAATCCCTAGGGATGGAGATTCACTACAACAATACAGCTGGAAAGATGTGGCTGATATGATGTAGTAATAAATATAGCATCCTCCAAAAGAATCTCTAGATGAAAGGTTGATCCCTTCACTAGAAAACCTCCTCCCCATATGGTGTACTAAAACCACCCCTACAACTCCTCCCAAAAATAACGTAGTCCAAGAAAAAAACTGCGTTTTAGGGGCAAATAATAGTGTGGCCTGGGGCCAAAAGCTGCAATAAGGCTCAAGGGCCTTCCTCATTAGCCTCCCAATGGAAGGAAACCTTCCTCCACTGAAAAACAGATTAGAAATCACCCAAATCAACTCTCCACAACTTCTGCCCTGTAACACAACACAACCTCAACACGAACTGCGATGTACCAGAATACTGAAGCTTTGGCCTAATGTCGGAGTGTGGAATATAGTGCAAATACTCCTCTTGAGTGGGCACTAAAAGTCCCCCAAGGATATAGGTGGGATTCCCGCTCGGGAACACCTAGTTCTAAATAGTACGCAATCTTAGCTAAACAGTTGAAGAGAGCAACAAGTTTAAATAGATCATAAAATCCAAAGTATCAAACATAACATAATGATCTATGGCTGCCATCCTCTTCCTTCTATAAGTGGTGAGCTTCCTCACCCTTGGCCCCACTCATTAAAGCCACTATCTCCATGCATGAGATCTCCCTCCAAAACTGTTGTGTCCCTCAATAAATGTCCACTCCTCCATAACAACGTTGTTGATTTGGTCAAAGTTGACACAGTCTTCATGCTCCAACCCCTTTTCACACACAAGGGTGCTTAATTAAGTTACTAAAATGACCTCCTTTCACATTAGGAGTGATTTTATTCATACTAAGGAGATTTATGGGTATCCATACCCTCTTATTCTTCGAACAAAGAAGAAAAAAAAAACATCAATTTTCCAACTAGCTCATGGCTAATTGGGAATATTACATCTTTATTGTTGCTGTGACAAATTGATTCCTACTGCAAAATGCTGAAATGATGTAGTGTTCAATTATTCTTAAGTGGGATTCCAAGAGAGAAGAGAAAGGTAAGCATGGGAAATACGATTTCTTATGGAAAGGCCCTTATGCCAATTATGGTTACAAAGGAAACAATGCATTCTTTTTGAAGGAGTTGGATGGATCAGATATGCTAGGTGGACCTATCAATGGTAGAATGTTGAAGCATTACTATTCCCCAGGATAACGATAATTCACTTTGTTTATTTTTCTCATTGTACATAACATTGCAGAGTTTAGATTGGATTGGATGTTTTTCTTTGCAAAGTTGAAGCCCAGAGAGAAGGCCCTAGAGCTTTGAAAGATAAAATATCGTAAATAAAATAAAAAAAAATGTAAAGAGGGTAAAATTCCTAAAAGAAAAATCAAAGGATTTTAAAGGAAAAAGATAAAAAAAGAATAGAAAATGAACCCCAAACAAAGAAAATAGATAAAAATAGAACATGAAAGTGACGCAAATTCAAATGCCACTACTATTTACTTCACTTTGCAAGATAATATTGTGTGCAACTTGTTAAAAAATTCCACAATACATGAAGGTCAAACTGCTTAATCATGACCTTTCATGCTTTAAATTTCATGTTGATAGATAGAGAATAAAGATCTAGCCAAACTGTTTAATATTGACAAATCAATAGTTAGGTAGAGAATAATAAAGATCTCAACAGTTTAATTTGAGCCCTTGGAAGAAATAAGGATAGAATTATTTAGTTTGATGTTTAAAAGAAAAATGAATAAGGGTCTGCAAACTCAAATGCACCCATGTTGTTGGAAACCTAATCCTCTATGGGTAGGTGCGGAAGGTGAACAATCACAAAGGAGTCTGAGTGACCTTGGAAGATGAACCCAAGAGTCACACCAATGTAATATAAATAGACATCTATGGTGAATAATATAAATAACTCATGCTTATCTTTCTATTTGTGTGTTTAACATGGTATCAGAGCCATGATGTGTGGCCTTTTAAAATCAATTATATCCTCCTTGTGAATTTTATGCCATTATGAGCAGAATTTGTTAGAATAGAGAACTCAAATTCTCTGCTCCCATTTAGAGTTTGCTACAGAGATGAACTTATGAAGGCGCCAGAGATTTGCTACCTGGAGGAACTGTGGTGTTGTGAGAATAGAACAGAGGTTCATTATAGCCGGAGGTGTCCTCTCCTGCGCGAATGGTCGAACTACCTCTTTCCCTCTTAGACCTAGACATGCTATAAAATGCCTCACGCCCTTCGCTAGGATGATTCTCATGTTCAAACCGGTTTCCAGTGTCCTTCTCAAAATCCTGATTTCGAGAACTAACAAGTCCAGAAACACGTGATTTTCACTTTTTGTCCCTTGAAGAGGTTCTTTCAGCAACTACACATGACCTCCGGTTCACACCCAACATTGCTGGACACCCCTTCGATACGATCGATTCGAATGTGCGATCTTCCGCCACCTGCACAAGACCTCATGCTCGTTTGATCCTTTGTGCTATTTTTCTGATTTTCACCCACAATATCATAGCTGAAAATTTTGTTACAGTACAACCTCTGGCCCAAATAATGTGAGTATTTGTGAATCTAGAGAGAGCATTCGATGGCAACAGGGCTGGAATGGTCATCAAAATGTAGAGCCATCCAAACCAGTAATTTTCTCTGAGAAGAACACTGGTGTTGAAGCTCTTCTTCTTCTTGATTGAAAATGGGTTATTGGCAATCCCTAATGAGCCTATGAATGAGTGTCAGGGTCTTTATAGCCACCATCCAGTTACTGGTTCTGCTCAACCACGCTTCGATGACATGTCTAAGGCCAGGGTATTTATAGCCACCATCCAACATTTCCTCTAGCTGTCCCTTCGCCGCTGCTGCACACTAGTTCAATTTACTCCTCGGTTCCCCTCACGCCAGCTCTACTCCCGATGGGTCACCATACGTGCGCTCCCGCTCCCTCATACCTTCTGCGGCCTCCTTGCTATGCTGCATGGCCCCCTCGGGCTCCCATGCTGCTCCACACAGCTCACTCCTATGCAACTCCTCCTGCAGCCCACACACAGTCCGCATTGTGGCTCCACGTTGCCCAACTTCCCCGACCTCCCTCCATCGCTTCATCTCTCTCACTTCTGTCGGCTCCTCATCTCCCCATGTGGGCTTCCCCACTCTTGCCTCCTCTGTTGTGGACTGAATCCCTCATCCACATATACTTTGGTATGTGAGTTTTAAATATTTTTGTTTGCTGGTATTTCATATTGTGGGTATGGCATAAGTGGTAAAGCAAAGTGGCTCAGACGAAGGACCAATTTTACCAGTTCTATGGTCAGAGTGACCATTAAAGTTCACTTTCATTGAATTTATTTATGCTCTGTTGGCCTCCTGTGTGCTGCTCCTACGTGCTGTGTGTTGCTCACGTAGCCTCCCTTCTTCCCTTCCCCTCCACCTCTCACCTCCGCCCTCACCGCTCCTTGCAAACACTTTCGCTCCACACCACTGCTCCCCTCCACCTCTCTCCCCCACCCTCCCTAACCAGCTCTCCCCCTCCCCCTCCCCCTCAACAGTTCTCCCCATCCCTGCTCTCTCCCTCCCTTCTCTTCCCACCCTCGGTCCTCTCCGCTCTCCCCACCCCTCCTCTACTACTACTCCCCTCACTCCCTCCACCCCTCCCGTCACCTCCTCTCTTCCCACCCATCCTCTCTCATGCTCCTCGCGGCTCCCTCGAGCACACCCCCATCCCTTCGGCTCCCCTCCACCCCCCACCACCTCACCCACCTCATGACCCCCGCCCCCTTGGCCTCCCGCTCCCCCGCTCACGGCCTTCCCTACCCTCAGCCTCCTGCTCACCCCTCACGGTCCACCCTCCCCTCCCAGATCATAGCCCCTCTCCCCACCCCCCCCTCACATGCTGATAACCCTCCCCAACCCCTCTCACGGCCACTCGACCCTCCCCTCCCCTCTCACTGAAGCTTGGCCTTCCCGCCCTTGCCCTGTACGTCCGTTTTCAAATTTAATTTTCTTTTTTTATAGAAAACGCCTTCCCTAGTAAAAACCTCATCCAGTAAATTCCTTCTCCAGTCAATACCTCCCCCAGTAAATACCTTCCCCAAATAAACCCTCACTCACATAATACCTCCTTTTTTTTTCTTTTTTTTTCTTTTTTCTGAAAAAAAAATAATAAAAAATAATTGAAGTGCAGAATTTATACCAGAATTGTGTATTTTTACAGTGGAAACAACTGATTGAAAGGGTTATAGTATAAATTTCATATGAAATATGTTGAAGAGTTTATATGTTGGAGAATTTGAAGCATGTATGGTTAATATGTAATGTCATAAGAAGTGTTGAGAGATAGGTTGGTATCATAACAAGTTGTCATTGCTTATATATTGGTTGAAAGCTTGACATGAAACCAAACACAACTGAATTCGAGATCCATATTTGTTTTTTGAAGACAATTGCAACCTATTGTATAATCTAATTATACTTACATTGTGAGTGGGTGTTGATTCATAGTTCATAGTTGCAGTCAAAGTTTGAAGTGTAACTTTGAGTTGTTGAGAAAATGGCTAAAATCAATGATGCTTTAGAGTTGTTGAATAACCTCACTCATTCCACTGTTCATGATATGGTAAAAATGAGAAAGAATGCTCTTTTTAATATTCAAACTTTCTTTCAAGATGCACAAGACAAGATTGAGTTTTTGTAGTTGGAGTGTCAGCTTCAACAAGATGAGCTTCAGCAAAAGATTCATCATTATGAACCTGTTTCTATTCAGAAAATTGAGAGGGACTCACATCAGTAGCAAGAATATAAAGTTGCAGCCGATTTACATTCAGTTCCTTGTACAAGAGTAGATTTACATGCAGATGCAGCAATTCAATCTGAACTTCCCAAGCCCATCATCAGACCTTGGGAAGAGCTTGTCCATAACCATCACAGAATTGGTCTTGGATATGAAAAGGAGTTGTCCTTTCGTACTCCGGACTACTCCAAGCTCATCAAATTTCAGAGTGTCGGATTTCTTTATGATAGTTCACCTTCAGCTGTTCCAGATCCTTCTCTTCCACAGCAACAACAACAACAAATTTTAAAATGCCAACACTATGATCACATTGGCCATATGAAATATCATTGTTTTGATCTTCACCCATGCAAGCACTATGGTTAGCACACCCATTCTTCACACAGATGCTTTAGAAACAAGCCTTATGCAAGAAAAAAGATTCATCTTGGATGGATCGCTTCTTAGAAATGGGCATCAACAACCAAGAAGATGTTTAAGTTGCATGTCAGAACTTGTTCTCAAATATTGAACAAACTTGCAGTTGAGTTTTCACCATCATCTCACCTTGTACCTGACAGGGGGGAAAATGGTGGTCATCTACAAGCTTCGAAGCCACATCAAGCGAGCCTGAGCCACAACCTGTCATTCCAGATTCAGATTTGTAGCGAGAGACACAATAGTTGAAGCAAGCCTAAGCCCCAATCTCTCATTCCAGATTCAGAGTTGTAGCCAGAGACATAGTAGTTAAAGCGAGCCTGAGCCACAATCTCACATTCCAGATTCAGAGTTGTAGCTAGAGACATAGTAGTTCAAGCGAGCCTGAGCCACAATCTCTCATTCAAGATTTAGAGTTGTAGCCAAAGACATGGATACCCATGAGCATGCCTTTGGTTGATGGACAACCTTAAACCATCTATGTGAGGTTGATATTCTTCCTCTTTTAGAACACTTCCTCTACCAGAAGACTTCAGATTCTTGCCAGCTTTGGAAGAGTTCCGGGAAATGCATCAAGCATTCCAGTGTTGGTGGTCATCTTTAACCATCACAGGTTGTAGACCTCCCTTTTTCTAGGTTGAAGGTCTCCCTCTTCAAATATGAGGGACACTTCCTCTAGCAGAAGCCCTTAGCTTCTAGCCAGATTTGGAAGAGTTTTGGGAACTGTAATAAGCTTGCGTTCCAGTGTTGGTGGTCATCCTTAAACCACCTCTTCATGCAAACATTTCAGAGAGTTGATTCAGCCTAAGTTCTGCCATGCATACTTTGCAGATTTGTATTACAACTCTCTTCTTGGACTCACACATACCCCTTCGGATTAAGTGGGGGAATTTTGAACACCTAATCCTCTATGGGTAGGTGTGGAAGGCGAACAGTCACAAAGGAGTCCAAGTGACCTTGGAAGATTAATCCAAGAGTCACACCAATGTAATATAAATAGACATCTATGGTGAATAATATAAATAACTCACACTTATCTTTATATTTGTGTGTTTAGTTTCTCCATCCACCATGTGTGTGTTTAACACATGTAAATGAAGAAAAAATGTTAGGGTAGCTGATGGGTAGGTAAAAGCAATTTACAAGGGATGGATAACAGAAAATGGGTCATTTCATTTACTAACTTTCTTTCAAAATCATTCCCTTTGTAAAAATACCTTTTCCCCTTCATTTTCACCTGTTTTCCATTAGTCACTAATTTTTCCTTATAAAACCCATTTTCCTAAGTTAAAATGTATATTTTCCTTTGGAAAAGTAAAATCCCTTTAACTAATTTCCCTTTATTCAAAAATACACCATAAAAAACCCATAAAAATACATTAATCCTAAGTTTGAAAACATATATCGGGTCCCACTATAAAAACTCACCCCGATGTTATTTTTACTTAGTGTATTTTTACATTTCCCCTGTATTATACAAAAAATACTCCTATTTACATTTGTACATTATTAACATTTAAGATTATGTATTAGCTCCCATTATATACCTTTTAATCCTGTATATATTAATTCCTTATATATATATATATATATATATATATATATATATATATATATATATATATATATATATTTCCCAACCCATGTTTTATTTATAACATATAGTTTTAATTCCTCATGTTATGATAGGTTTCGGGCCCACATATTACTATCCCGCCTATTATAATATTCCATATTCCCTAACCTCATTGGTATGTATTTAACCCTATCGCATATATCAAACCCCGACCAAATACATTAAAACCAATGCATATAAAACACATAAATCTGCATTGACTATAAAGTCTTGGGCCCCATGCCTTTTAAAACCCGAATACTTCGTCGCATCCTCCCAACTGTCGAATCTTAACCGATCAGATCCCGCGGCCATTACCACCTATCGCACATTTCATTTCCTAACCATTAGCATAACCCCAACCATGCGATATTCGCGGTTTTCGTAGCCCAGTGCCTGGCTACGTGGCCAATTTCCATTTATTCGCATCAACCCAAAAAATACCGCTCGACCACTTTCGTTCATGTGAAAACCACTAAAATGGTTTCTCCTGCCCGTTACGCAAACCACCATGTATATTCAAAATTTACTGCACGTTCAATGTAATTAATGTTGATTAAAAATTCATATAAACCACCAAATTGTGTCTTTTCATCCTTTCTGTTATAGTTTTCCGCAGAAGAAGCATTGCAGACCGAAAAAAGTACATGACGACCCTGTTTTAAACCGAAATTCAACCAAAATCCAACCAATTCGCTGCTACAACTATGTAGAAGACATTCAGAAGTACTATAAAGACCTTTGAAGCCTCAGAGAAGCCTTCTACAACCCCAGAACCCATCTGAAAATCAAATCTCCATCTTTTTCTAGGTATTCCTCAAATTACTGAGACCTGTGCTTACAAAAAAAGATAAATAAGTAATTGAATTAGCATAGAAGCCTTAGAAGACCAAAAGGAACCTCTGTAGTTTCCCAAATCCATTTTTCTACAGACCCTATGCATTTTATTTCACAGATTCTGAGGTCTGAGACTATTTTAATCACAGAGATTGAATAATTGAAGAATTTTGGACCTCTGCAGGCCTGAAGAAAGCCATCCTACTTCCCAAATCCTTTTTTTTGCAAACCGTGGACCTAATTTCATAGGATTCCCAAGGTCTAAGACTTTTTTTTATTGTTGGGTATGTGTTATATTCTTTCCACGACTTCCGGTGGGCGGTCCGCACCCATGGTTTTGTGCATGGTTTTGCACATGGTTTTGGGGTACGATGGTTTTCGGCACCTGGTATTTTTGTAGATCCGGTCAAGGGAACTACGGTTATGTTCTAATCCAGGGTTAATGGATTAGGGTTTATGTATGCTTCGGCATGTATATATATGTGTTGTAACACTAAAAGGAATATAATGAAATATCAAGCTGGTCGTCCTGATTTGGGATCCAGGGGAAAATATCTGTATTTATCTATTTTATATTTTATGGTCTCGCTATTGTTTATTTTATGTTATAAGATTTGTGTGTAGATAATTTCTGTTCAGGGTTAAAACCTATATTTGGTATCAGAGTTGTTTCGGCTTCAAGGGGATGCCTATGCTGCTGAGGGTTTTTTGCTTGGGCTTGAGGTAGATCCTATTCAGTGGGAGATTTGCAAGATCGATTCTTGCGGTGAAAGAAGATGGAAAGTGGAAGAAAGATAGAGATTGAGAAATTTAATGGTCAGAGTTTTGAGTTGTGGAAGCTCAAGATGGAGGATCTGCTGGTGGATAAATATCAGTGGATCGCGGTAGATCTAGGTACTAAACCAACGACAATGTCAGATGAAGACTGGAAGAAACTGGATCAGAAGGATAAGAGCACAATACGATTGTGTGTATCATATTCAGTATTGTTTAATGTATCTGGGGAAGCTACAAAGAAGAATTTGTGGGAAAAATTTGGGACTTTGTACCAATCTAAGTCTTTGGTGAATAAGTTGTTCCTGTGGAAAAATCTGTATAACCTGAGGATGAAGGATGGAGACTCGGTGACAGAGCATCTAAACACCTTCAATACTGTGGTAAGTTAGCTGTCATCTGTTGATATTAAAATCTCAGATGAAGATAAGTGCATCAGTTTTTTTTGTTCTCTACCAGACTCGTGGGACAGTCTGGTTATTGCAACAGGTAGTAATACAAATACCTTGAATTTTGATGAAATTGTCTTAGCCTTGTTGTCAGAGGAAATGAGACGAAGAAATATGGAGGGCTAGAATGGAGATGCCTTATCTGTACGAGGAAGGTCCCAAAACAGAAACAAGAATAAGGTTTCGAGTGGGAGATCTAAATCTAGAGGGAGATCTAAATCTTCTGGAAAGTTTGGAAAGGTATGCTGGAAATGCAAAAAGGAAGGGCACTACAAAAGGGAGGGCAGATCTAAATCTCCTGAGAAAGGAAAGGGATCTGATGATGCTCCTTCTGCAGAGGCAAAAACCACCTCAGATGAAGGTGGGGATGTGTATTTGGCTTCTTCTTCAAATACACATGTAGATCATGAGTCATGGTTGATTGACTCAGGTGCATCCTTTCACTTCACTCCCCAACGGGAGTGGTTCTACGAGTATGAGAAATATGATGGTGGTGATGTCTTCCTAGGGGATGATAGGAAGGCCAGAATCATCGGACGTGGAAATTTCAAGCTGAAGCTGCAAGGTGGAAGGATTAGAACATTTCCTAGTGTTTTGCATATTCCTGCATTGGCTAGAAATATGATTTCTGTAAGCAAGATGGATGATGCAGGTGTAAAAACACTGTTCGAGAAAGATGCATGCAAGATGGTTTGGGGAGCATTGGTATTAATGCTGGGAGTTCGGACTGGAACTCTGTACAAGCTACAAGGTAGCACTGTTATTGATGGGTGTAACAGTTTCTTGGTTCCTAAAAGTGGAGCGGAAAGCCTAGCTGTCTCTGGAGAAAATACCATGCTATGGCATCAAAGGCTTGGAAATATTGGATAGAAGGGCCTTCAGCTACTGCATAGAAATGGTATGGTATAAGGTATGTCTAGTTGCTCTCTGGATTTCGATTTCTGTGAACATTGTGTATATGGGAAGCATAATCGGGTGAGTTTTCCTTCTGGTGCTAAGAGGGCGAACAAGATATTAGAACTTGTGTATAGTGATGTGTTTGGACCTGTACAAGGAATACATGGATATATTTCTTGAGGAAGAAATCTGAAGTCTTTGACAGGTTTAAAGAATTTAAGGCTCTGGTGGAAAACCAGATAGATAAGAAGATAAAAGTGCTGAGGATAGATAATGGTGGGGAGTTCTGCAAGAAGGAATTTGAATAGTTTTATAAGAAGTGTGGTATAGCATGGCAGAAGACTACTCCATACACACCTCAGCAAAATGGAGTTGCAGAAAGAAAGAAAAGAACACTGATGGAAAAGGCAAGAAGCATGATCAGTGGTACGGGGTTAGGACAAGAATTCTGGGCAGAGGTAGTGGAGACTGCATGCTATTTGGTTAACAGATCACCTTCATCAGTGTTGGAGGATAAGACTCCACATGAGGTATGGACTAGTAAGATACCCTGTATCTCACATCTAAGGGTATTTGGATGTGATCCATATGTACATGTTCCAAAGCGGAAAAGGACCAAGTTGGATAATAAATCTGAAAGGTGCATATTTATTAGGTATAAGGATAATTTAAAGGGTTACAAGCTTTGGAACCTGGAAACAAGTAAGGTTGTGTATAGCCAAGATGTGGTGTTTAGAGAGGTGAAAGATGTTGTTAAACATGAATTCATACCAAAGGAACCTGAGAAGATAGAGTTTGAGCTAAAGGAGTATGAATTAGACTTTACAGCAGAAGAAGATTCAGAAGAGGAAGAGCCACAAACTCCAACTGTGAGAAGATTAGCTCGGGAAAGAAGACAACCATAAAGGTATAGTCCATCTTCTTTCTGTTCAAATTTTTCTTTAAATATAACTTATGATGATCCCATAATTGTTAGGGAGGAAGTAGATTCAGAGGATGGAAAACTATGGAAGGAGGCCATGGTTGATGAAATGGCATCCTTGCATAAAAATGAGGCATGGGATCTATTGGAGTTTCCAGCTGGAAGGAAGCCCATCGGGAGAAAATGGGTGTTTAAGAAGAAGATGAATGTAGAAGGGAAGGTGGAGAAATACAAAGCTCGTTTGGTCGAAAAAGGTTATTCCCAGGTGTCGAGAATTGATTTTGGTGATATTTTTTCTCCTCTTGCCAAAGTTACTTCTATTAGATTACTTTTATCTGTTGTTGTTGCATTTGATATTGAGATAGAACAAATGGATGTGAAGACAACATTTCTTCACGGGGATCTAGAAGAGGAGATATACATGAAGCAACCTTAAGGCTTTATTGTGAAGGGTAAGAAAGAACTGGTATGCAGGTTGAAGAAGTCTCTGTATTGGTTAAAACAGTCATCAAGGATGTGGTATCATAAATTTGATACCTATATACAGGGAATTGGCTTCACCAGAAGCAAGGAGGATCACTGTGTTTATTTTAAATTAATTGGTGACCATGTTATTTATTTGGTCTTGTATGTGGATGATATGTTGTTGATTGGAAATGACAAAGAAATTATCCAAGATTTGAAGACCCAACTAGTCTCCAAATTCGACATGAAGGATCTTGGTGCTGCAAAATATATTTTGGACATGGAAATGAAGAGATATTGGGAAAAGAGGAAGCTCTGGTTAAACCAGAGGAAGTATGTCGAGACTATATTGCAGAGGTTCAATATGCAGGATAGTAAACCGGTGAATGTTCCTATTCCTATAGGTGTAAATTTCTCTGCTAAACAGTGTCACAAGACACAAGAAGAAGAGGGGGATATGTCCCGTGTTCCATATGCAAGTGCAGTGGGTAGCTTGATGTATGCAATGGTCTGTACTAGACCAAACATTGCACATGCAGTGGGAGTATTGAGTAGGTTTATTTCAAACCCAAGGAAGGAGCATTGGACAACAGTGAAGCGGGTTTTCAGATATTTACATGGCACTGGTGATTATGTCTTGTGGTACCAGGGAAGACTAGGATTGGAAAGAATGTTGGAAATTTGTGGTTTTTTTGATGTAGACTGGGCTGGAGATCTGGACCAAAGAATATCTACAAGTGGGTATGTGTTTAGCATATTTGGAGGCATAGTCAGTTGGATGAGTAAAAGACAGTCTGTAGTGGCTCTTTCAACTATAGAGGCAGAATACATGGCAGCCACTCATGCAAGAAAGGAAGCAGTTTGGTTGCGGAGATTGTGTTCAAGTATGGGGTTGGTACAGCAAGCTATAAGGATAGACTATGATAGCCAAAGTGCAATTTTCTTGGCTAAGAACCCTGCTTATCATTCAAAGACAAAGCACATTGATGTTCAATATCACTTTGTTAGAGACATGGTTGAGGCTAAAAGGGTGTTGCTGATAAAGGTGGATACTTTGAAGAATTTTGCAGATGCATTGACGAAGAGTGTGAGCACTCAGAAGTTCTCTTGGTGTAGAGAAACAATGGGTGTTGAAGAATTGGGCCAATGACTAAGCTCTCTTGTGGCCCCCTGCGGAAAGAAAACAACAAGTGGGAGAATGTTGGGTATGTGTTATATTCTTTCCACGACTAATCACGTGTGGTCCGCACCCATGGTTTTGTGCATGGTTTTGCACATGGTTTTGGGGTACGATGGTTTTCGGCCCTTGGTATTTTTGTAGATCCAGTCAAGGGAACTACGATTATCTTCTAATACAGGGTTAATGGATTAGGGTTTATGTATGCTTCGACATGTATATATATGTGTTGTAACACTAAAAGGAATATAATTAAATATCAAGCTGGTCGTCCTGATTTGAGATCCAGGGGAAAATCTTTGTGTTTATCTATTTTATGTTTTATGCTCTCGCTATTGTTTATTTTCTGTTATAATATTCGTGTGTAGATAATTTCTGTTCAGGGTTAAAACCTACATTTATTACAGAAAGTAATAATTGACCAGTTGGCTTCTTAAAACCATCTGCAAACTGTTATAATCTGTCAGAGGTGCTCCTAATGGCCTAAATTAGTTTTTTTTAAGTCAAAGATTAATCAAATTGAGTAAAATTAACAGAACAATGGCTTCCAAAGTAGTAGTAACTGTTATTCCTCAACAACCCCCTATTGTAGATGTAGAACACACTCCCCTAGCTGATAAATATTTTAAGATTAATGACACAACCATAGAAATTAACCTTCTTGAGCTCCACTGCTGGAGCCATGAAAAATCCATAGATCCGGCTAATGAATTTTTTATTTGGGAGTCTAATTTGCCAAAATATGTTGTCCCCCAGACCTTCCAATGCCCAGAAGTAATCAAACTTTGTCAATCGTTATATTTCCCTCATCAGAGAGCCATAATAAACTCTAAAAATTTAATCTTGTTTACCATTACTGTTGAGGAAATTAATCAAATGCTCCAGATCTAATCCAGAATAGATGAAGTTCCTTTATCCATTGAATCTCTCACACAGCTATACCTGAATCTAGACTTCCCCAAGAGGTTCCAGATATTCCAGACTTTCATGCCTTCTTCTGTAGAAATTCCCAAGAATTAGTGAGGAAATTAAGAAGATCCTATAGTTTTCAGAAAATAATAGGACAGGAGATTGGTATTTGTACCAAAACCATACTGAGATAAGAGTATATGGATCAAATCTCATTCCATATAAACTACCCAAATACCTCCCAATGAGGTTATTTGCCCTTGAGTACATAAGAAAGATCATTAATTCTGATGCAATCAATTTCCTTGCTGCTAAGAGAAAGATACAGTTCAAAATCAAGAATCAAGTTGGCCCTTTCATTTGGAACAATAGAGATGCAAGTCTAGAGGCTGAAAAGTGTTTGTAGGAGTTTAATTTTAGTAAGATTTTTCTATGGTACCATGATCCTCTAGGAGTAATAAGTAAAATGAGAGTTAAATGAAAACTAAATCTTTATGTACATGAGAAAAAACCAGACATTGAAAAATTCTTCAGTCAGTCTGAATGGTTGGAGAACACCTTGATAGAGGCAGAGAAGCAAGGTGATACTAGTCAAACTTTGCAGACTCCAACCCAAGAAGATAAAACCTCAAAGAGAAATAGAGATGAAGGATCATATACTACAGAGACAACTACTGAAACTAAATTTAAATTGATGTACAGGAAAAAACCTAAGTTAAATCCCGTCAATGAAGGAGTAGAAACCATAGAAGTTATTGATACAGAAACAACAGCGAAGGATAATGCACCTCCTATAGTGATTGAAGAAGAACAATAGTCTTCAACTTCTAAAACTTAGATTATTCAAAAACAACACAGTGTTGAAATGTCATCTTCTAGCAAACCAACAGAGAAGGAGATGGACATCATGCAGAAATACAGAGAAATAAAGATGAAAATTGAAGCATTGAAGACTGATACATACAATCAGTATTGGAAGCAATCACCCAGTGAATAAAGAATATTTCTTTCTGCTTTTGTCTATAAGTGTTTCGGGGAATTAACACCCTAGAGGTTGGTTGGGATTCAACCTCCACAGAGCAGGGGCGTACTACTTAACAGAGACTCACACGATCATGCACATTCATAAAAACTAAATAGAGCAGAATGAGAGGTTTACCCGTTGGTCCTACGTTTGAATTAGATCCACGTGGAGTTTAAACTCCCTGCAACCGTCCTTCCTCCTTAACCTGAAATACAAGAAGAAACCAGCACAAAGGATAAGTTGTACAGCATATTTCTACTCTATATGTTAGTGAGATTCATATCAAACATTAAATAAATCATAATGAATGCTTGTATAACAAATATTCTCATACATTAAAGCATACACTAACACATTTATTTCGGGAACAGCATGATACTTCTGTATTATAAATAGTACGTACAAAAGTAATCAAGAGGAGAGATCACCTGATCCTTCCAAGGCCTTCGCAGACCGTCGTCCGGATCCGTCCAGCCCTTGCCTCGCTAAGACTCCTTCCAAACTGGTGCATACGAGATAACATATAAAGGGATGTGTATCTCAAGGAAACAAGGGTTTCCTACAATGAATTGGGAAAGTGCAGGAGGCACGAGGAATCAGACTTGGATAGGGAATACCAACAGAGTATAATATCAATACTTTCTCTCCCTCCCTTAGGCCATACACATGAGGGATTTTTATAGTCCCTCCAAGTAGTTTCAGCAGTTGGAAACAGTTGGCCACGGGCTGGGGTGGTTGAACTACCTGAGTAACCATCAACCCAGCGCGAAATTAGGGATTTTTTATATATTTTTTAATCATTTTAATGGAATACGCAGAAAAGTCTAGCTGAAATCGCGTATACACGCGGAAAAGTATGGGCATAGTTGTGTATGAGGGATTTTACACTGTTTTTAAGTGAATTTGTCCAAGTCTGTAGGAATGGGTGCCCAAAAAGCCATAAAGAAATCATGAATCATGTCAAAGTGAGAAATGATGCTATAACAGATGCCCCCTAATATATGAGGTCAGAAGGGGTACATGATGGCCGAAATGTATTATGCACATAGAAAGAACTTCGCAAGGACAAGAGAGGACTTCACCAGATTTCAGCCTGCCAAAAACCAATGAAAGAAACCAGAGAGTCAACTCATGCTGAGGCGGGCATACCCATGCTCAGTCAAAAATACATCATATGGAAAGTACTGAAATAGATCCAATATGTATACAAGTATAACTGAACTGAAAGTACATAGTGAATCATCTGAGCAGGGCCCGAAAATACAAGTCTGTATCAATGTCCAAGTATCACATATAGAAAGCTGAGCAAAAGATGGTGCAACTGGATGTCTGATCAAGTAACTGAATCTCCAAGTACCGGATCATAAGTGGTAGATCAAACGGTACAATCACGCAACTCGGGGACCAACATATAAGATGCTGCTGTGCTGAACTGCAACATATAAGGGTGGACGGCATCACTGGCAGATACTGAAAGGACTGTCAAAAGTGAACCGAAACATGTTGATGCAACCCGAGGTCTTCACCGATCACTATGGCACAATTCTACACAATGGGAATAAATGAGCTGAAGTCGACCATGTGAGAAATCGTTGGATTACTGGTCAATGATGTATACCATTAACCAACGCGAGACAACCCACCAATAATGAAAATGAGTGTCAAGGTGCCCCAGTACAATCTAACAAGTGCGAATGAATGAGTTGAAGTCGAATACTTGAAAGAATCTACCAATCAGGAGGCAATGATGAATCCCCACTGTCGATAGCGAAGAGTCTGCCACTGATGACTGCAAACCCTAAGGTACTGACAAAAAGACTCTAGACCTTATTCCTAGAGCAATGAGTCAGAGTCGATGGGAAAAGATCTACTGGAAGGAAGGCATTAAGGCATCCCACATCAGTCCAGCGCGAGTGTAACCCGCAGGCCAAGATTTGGAAGGAATCGGACGAAGGAGAGTGATGGAACCAAAACCGAAGTACGTTTCCGACGTGCACAAGATGAAGCTAGCGCACGGAAGAAACCCTCTGAACCAACCAATAATGGAAGCTGACACAGAGGCGAGAAATCCACCGATAGGGTCAAATGGAAATCAAGGTACTGCACGAATCCCAAGTGTGATAATGTGTGCTGACGTCGAACACAGGGGAAACCACTCAGTCAAAGACCCATGATGATGATCAAATGCCGAGCACGAGGTCACCTATCAATGATGGAAATAGGCCCAAGGTGCGGCTCTAGGTTTGCTCTCAGAGCAATGTGTCGTAGTCGATAAGAGACAAACCCACCGGCAAGAAGTCAATGGAGACCTTCTCAAACCAGCACGAGCAGAAGATCAAAACATCTGATGTGATAGAACATGATACTGACAAGACCGGGAAGGCCGACTGAATAATGAGTCAAGAGACACCGCAGAATGGCCGACTCAGGCCAGACTTCCCTTGAACAAAAGCACGACTCTGTGATGACCATGGCAGTAAAAAGTGACACTGTATAAGTCTGTCTTGCAGGAGGCAAAACAAACTCTCCATATGATTGGAAGAGATAACCAACCGGGGGAGAACTGACAAGTGAAACATGGTAAAGGCTTAACCTAGGTCAAACTAGAACCATCCCAAATGAAGGAAATATATATAAGTATATGTGCTTTGTTCAAGGGCGACAAACTGACTCTGTACTGCCATCAAAATAACGAAGATACATCCCGTTCCCGCTCTTTTTGTCATATTTGATTTTTTTGTCTTTTTCATAATATGCCTGAAAAAGAATAAAAGAATGCTATGATACAATGGACAGAACGAGTATCAAGAAAGCAGATGCACTAGTTCCTGGGATTGGAACAATCCTATGCTCAATGCAAGGTGGCGAAAACTGGTCTCAGCGATACTCAGAGGAGTGTTCCATCCATGGGTAAAAAGGTGTCAAGTCGTGATAGCTAAGTGCATGCAATGGTTAACTTGTACAGAAAGTCAAGGTCAAAAGTTGGCTTAAACATCGAGTCCAAATGAAGGCGGCTAAAGGCCAGGATAAACAAGTAGCCAATATGCAATGCAGTAATACAACTTAACGACACCAGGGAGCCTCTAGGGTATAAGCCAGAAAAATGATAAGTGATGAAGGAGAAAGAATGAAGCTTCAACACAAAAGACATGGCGAGACTAAAGAGGACTCCCGAGCCTACATAAAAAGCAGCATGGGCGACAAGTGATAGCGAGGAACTAACTAGGAAGCCCATGTAAAGGAAGGCTCTACCATCAAGTCATGATTTAAAAATCGGCGAGTGAAATGGGTGTAATACTCATGATCTAATGGGATCGACCCTAAGGCAAATGATCAGTATGGAGGCTAGTATGCAAGATGCAACGGAAAGTGATTCCCTAACCTATATGCCAGTGAAGATCATATACCTGCCGTGAAGAGTCGAAAAGCATGGATCAAAAATCCGGAAAAATCCCAAAATCGTCAAAATGTACCTGAAAATATACCAAACTGGGCACTTCCAAGCAATCGAGTTATACAGCATAGGATAGATCGAAAAAATAAACATAAGGAAATTTTTTCGAAAATTTTCAATTTTTAGCCATAAATACACAAATTACCTCTCATTTGGTTCATTATTGCATAGCTGATTTGGAAAAAGAGCTCTGGAGCTAAAAACTTGTTTCGTCAAATCAGGAAGAACCGACCGTCGGAATTCAGCGAAACTTCAGGTAGGCTCCTTAATCATCCTGTTGATTCATTTTGTCCGTTTAAAAACTAAAATCAAGTGATTTTTTACCTTGAAACCCTTATTAAAAAATGCGTATCTGCGCATACGCGGGTTCAATGAAGGCAGGCCGCGTATACACGCGACTGTGCACAGGGAAAGTCGCGTATGCGCAGGTCCATTTTCAAAAAAGTGTTTCTAATGCAAATTTTGATGAAATTTTTCAGGATGACTATCTCTTGGAGGGAACGTGAGCATAGTGCAGTAGACCAAGAGGTCATGCAGGACCGCGCTGCTCAAAACATCCTCCGAAACTGCGGATTATTGAAATTCTTCAAAATGCCCAATATGAAAAGTAATGTGCGATTGCTTGAAATGCTCGTAAATTACTGGGAACCAGATCAGGATTGCTTCATAATTGATTAGATGCCTCTACGCATAGAAGTGGAGGATATATATTTCATCACTGGACTCTCCAGAAGGGGAGACCCAGTAGACCTTCATGGAAAACCCCTGGGAGGGTTAACTGTGGAAGATTATGTCCAGTTATATTGCGTAGATAATTCCAAGAAAGTTGGAACACAGATTGCTATTAGAGATATCAGGGATTTGCACATGAAGATCCTCCTGTTCACCATCGGCAGAGTGGCAGGATCTGCCTCACTGCATCAGGCGTCCAGGACGCAAATGAGTATAGTTGTAGAGTGTTTGATTCACATCTACGATTGGTGCACAACCCTGCTACTGAATATGAAACAACAGCTGACTTCTATTCGCCAGACCAAAACTAAACACTTTGGCTATGGTACCATTTTGACAACATTCTTCTTCGAGAGAGTTCCAGCTTTGAGACCCAGAGTCATCTCGACTATCAGCAGCCCGCGGGACCCAAGAATTGCCCGTTGGGCAGACATGATGAAGAGACTGGGGGGCAGCGAGGTACCCCGAACCACGTGGGACGATGAGTTCTTCCTATGGTGGGGAGAACAGATCATCGCAGTGGACGACTATCCCTATGCTGGGATGGACTTCCGAGGAGATCCAGATCTAGTACTTCCACCCGGCGCAGCATGGGGAGCAGTCGGTAAGTTTTTGCAAAAAATTTTGACTTATATGATTTTTTGGATTTTTTCAAATATGTATGAAAAAATGAAAAACAAACATGTTTTTGATTGGATTCATAATGACTGACAATTAAAAATGATCATGTTTCAGATGTTGGACCAGTTCGACCTGAGGGTCTCCCACGCCATAAGCGTCGCAGGGGCGAGGCAGAGACAGTGGACTCAGACAGGACACTCCAGGCCGTGCAGAGAAACTTGGAGGGATTGACCCGCCAAATCCCTATGGCTGCCGTGGAGGACTTGCCTGAGGCCATCCAGAGACGGGTGGTAGGAGTACCACGAGACTGGGTTAGACTATTCCGCCGTGTGGCCACTGCAGTTATGTTCTATAGGAACACGACTTCTGGGCAGGGTCCTCAGGAGTAGACAAATTTTATATGTTAGATGACTGTATATTATTTTTTGAGACTGAACATGATGGGGCATAAGCCCAAGTTTTGTACGGCATTTATGGATCCAAATTTTGTAAAGTTTTTTGACACTCCGATGATATATACAACGATATTTGATGTGATGTGATAAATGTATCAAATGTATGATGTTTTTTGATGATTAGAATCTATTGTATTGAATGATTAATATGCCAATCTAAAGCTTGATTAGCCAATGAGTCAGCAAACCAATTGTCAGCTCGAGGAATATGAATGAATGTTAAAAATTGAAATGACCTTTGTAACAAACGTACCCTCAAGAAAAATCGTAATAAAATTGGATCTCGTACCCGATAAGTGTTGTTCAACTGCGACACCACCAGCTGGGAGTCCAAGAAAACTACCAACGAATCAACACCCACGGATATTGCCTCCGAGAGTAGATGAATGACTGCAGTGTATTCTGCTACGTTATTGGAAGCAGGACCAATGCAGACCCCTCTTGATACCAACAGCTGACCGGAAGGATAATGAAGCACCCAAGCCGCGGAAGCTAAGTTCTGGGTGTGTCTACTAGCACCATCGGTGAAACCAAAATGACTCATGACATCAACACAACCTGCCAAAGCAGATCAAAAACATCACCACCTCATCAAAAATCGAAAATCAAACAGATATGTACAAGACAAAAAACTACTATATACAAAGCAAAATGCCAGGCCAAAGCCTAGGCATAATACTTCTTCAGATAGAGCCCATTTCGGGGCTCCGGCAACTCATTTCCTTCGAAGTCAACCAAGGTATACGCTCCTTTCTTAAGGACCTTCTTAACGATATAGGGGCCATACCACATCGACTTAAACTTTCCTGCCCCCAAGGCATCTTTTTCTTGGGCATAGACCAAAACAAGGTCACCTTCGGAAAAGACCCTAGGCTTAACTGCCTTATCGTACTGAGCTTTAACTCGGTTTTTATGTGCTTCGTTCAACGTGGCGGCATCTCGACGCTGCTCATCAAGATGTTCCAGATGAAGAAGCCGCTCTGCCAGACTAGAAGTGTCAGGAAGAAGCTCAACAACTAATTTAAGGGAAGGAATCTCGCATTCAATGGGAAATACGGATTCCACCCCATGGACTAACTGAAACGGAGTAAAGCCAGTTGCAGTTTTAACTGACGTCCTGTATGCCCAGAGTGCAGGATATAGCATAATGTGCCAGTTGGATCTATGTTTATCAATTGTCCGTTGAAGAATTGTATTCAAGGATTTGTTAACGGCTTCCACTTTCCCATTGGCCTGAGGATAATATGGAGATGAATGCTCCTGCCGGAAACCCAATTTAAGAGCCAACTCAGCCATCATACTGTTCTGAAAGTGACTGCCATGGTCAGTGACAATCTCTCTAGGTATACCGAAACGAGCGACAACTTGGTTGAAGAAGAAAAGAGCTGCAGTCTCACCATCGTTCCCAAAAGTAGGCATAGCTTCGACCCACTTCGTAAAGTAGTCTACTGCTACGATAATGTACTTGTGACCTTTTTCCGAAGGCGGGTTACAAGTAGTATAATCCATACCCCACTTTGTAAAGGGTCCGACAGTAACGACTGGAAAAGGCGGAGCTGGATGAGCGCGCATTTTTCGAGTATACACCTGACAAGGATGACACTTCTTGACCGATTCAATACAATCTTTGAAAATCGAGGGCCAGAAGTAGCCAGCACGCAAAATCTTTTGGGCTGTAGCAAGCCCTGATAAATGACCCCCACAAGCTCCACTGTGAGAACCATTGAGCACAGCCTCAGCTTCTTCGAAAGTTAAGCAGCGTCTTAGGATCGAATCAACCCCTCGACGGTACAAAGCATCACCAATAATCAGATAATTTTTGGCTAAGTGACGCAGCTTACGACGCTCATCTTTCGAAAAAGAAGAGGGAAACTTCGCAGTCTAGAGATACACAATGATATCCCCCTACCAAGGATCTTGTGGAGAGATTAAAAACAAGTGTTCGTCCGGAAAGGACTCATCATAGATCATCTCATCACCACAAGGCAACTCGGAGATCAATTCCGCAAAGACTAATGACTTCTTGGATTTGGCAGACATGAACTCTAGATCGAATTCCTGTAATATCACAATCCATCTATTATATTTGCCCCCAATCACTCGCCTGCTGAGGACAAACTAAAATGGATTGGCAGCTGCCAAGACATAAGTTTTGCGAAGAATAATGTAATGCCGGAGTCGCTGCACAGCATGAACTGCTGCTAAGGCTAACTTTTCTATCGGGGTGTATCGAAGTTCAGGTCCTACCAGTCCTCGACTAAGGTAGTAAATAACATGCTCGACAAGAGCATCATCCTCCTGAACCAGAACCATACCAATGGTAGATTCTGCTGTAGCCAGATACAAAAGAAAATCTCTGCTATAATCGGGTGGACTCAGCAAAGGAGCAGAGGTCAATGCCTTTTTCAAGGCATCGAATGAGCATTGAGCATAGTCGTCCCAAAGAAAAGGAACTCCTTTCTTCAACAGTCTCATATATCCCTTTGTAATCTCAGCATAGTTGACGATAAACCTCCGAAGAAAATTAGACTTCCCTTGGAGACTTTGAAGCTGACGGATTGAAGACGGGGGAGGCAACCGAAGTATTGCCTCAACCTTGAAGGGATCTACCCTTATCCCTTCCCTAAACACGATAAATCCCAACAGCCGACCGGATGTTACCGCGAAAACGCACTTGTTCGGATTCAAACGAATTTTATAAAAACGACATCTTTCAAATATTTGCCGGAGGTGACCAGGATGATCCATCCTCTTTCGAGAATGAGCAGCTAGATCATCTAAGTATGCCTTGATGATTTTCTTGATGTCGTGGAAGGCGTAAGACATGGCCCGCTGAAAGGTAGCTCCAGCATTTTTAAGACCAAAAGGCATTTTCTTATATGCAAACGTACCCCAGGGACAAATAAATGCGGTCTTATGTTGATATTCTGGACGGATAGTAATTTGATTGTAACCAGAGAAACCGTCCATGAAGGAGAAAATCTCGTTACCAGCACACTCGTCAATAATCTGATCGATGAAAGGTGTGGGGTAATTATCTTTAGGACACGCCTTATTCAGGTCTCTGAAATTGATGCACACTCGAATCGTTCCTTGCTTTTTATCTACCGGAACGGGGTTTGAAACCCATTCAGTCAGAGGAACTGGGAAAATGAATCCCGCCTTAAGCAGCTTTTCAACTTCAGCTTTGATAGCTGCTACCTTCCTAGGATTGACCAGACGAAGCTTTTTCCTGACCGGCTTAGCGTTTTCATACGTCTTGATCTCATGCTGAACGATAGATGGGTCTATGCCAGGCATTTCCTCATAAGACCAAGCAAAAACATCCCTATACTCTTTGAAGAGCTCGGTATAGATTTGAATCTCTTCATGGGAACATTCAGCTCCAACGAAGACATTCTCGATAATGTTGGGATTCCTGGAGATGTTCACCGGGATAGCAGGAGAGATCACAGCCATGTTCCCTTCAGCATAAACCTGTGTTGGTGCCAAAGGACTCAAGACTGGGTGAACAGGTCCAGGAGACTGAGGACTTGGAAAACTTGTTTCGAATTCGCTCAAGTCAGGTAGGAAGTAAGACCGATGATGCAAATCATCCCACGGTCTATCTATACCTGTCATCGCTTCCAGGATGGCCTCTTCAGATGGAAGAGTGGTATCTAGACAATCTTGGGCAGAAGAAGAAGTAAGCGTCCAAGCCGGAGCCACATCACCATCCAACTCTTCCGGCGAAAGAGGAGCTGGATCAGACTCTGCAGTGTCAACAACAGACTGATATGCAATCTCAGCTACAGAAATCGGGAATGCCATTCCACCCACTTTCCCTTCTTCCAATGTGGCTGTTGGAGAAGGTAAGGTCCAAGGGTCCGAAAAATAATGAGTTCGAAAGAACTCTCTTCGAAGGGGAGCCTTGGAGGATGAAATAGCATTAATAGACACCTTAGGAGGAGGAAGATCAAAAGAACCCATCAGGGAAGAATACATTCCCACTCCTAAATTCTCGACGGGCGCCTTGGTATTATCCAACTTAGGAACAGATGAGTCAGGAGGCGCATCCAGGTCTACAGGAGGACAGTCCAGTTGATCCACCGTGACTATCCTCCCTTCGTGGGGGAAACATACTATCCGAAATAGTGAGGATGCGATGGCATCCATATCATATGTCAATTCTCCCCCGGCGAGAGGTTGTGGTCAAGGCACCGTCCTACCTCAACCTCTATGTTAACGGTTTTCCCCCAACACAGATAGGTGGCCGGGACAATACCATGGGGTCGCGGGAATGACCATCGAAGATGCGGTAAGAACGATTAGATGGAACAGCTTTGGGAGATCCAAGTGTCTTCCAGCATGCGAGAGACATCACGCATGTGGAAGCACCCTCATCAACAACCGTCCGAAAGATGTTACACTTCTGGTACGATGATTTAATATGAAAAGCCATGTGATGAGGAAGTCTCTTCTTAAAATTATTCATATCAAAAGTAATCAGAAGAGAATTTTTCGGATCAATAGCCCCAATGGCAGTGAGCAAAGCACTGCGCTGAGCCGGACAGGACTGGAGTACCTCTAAAGCTGACATAGCACAAGGACTCTGCGCTAGATCTTCTACAATCGAGTAGTTCTGGGCAGCCCTTGCGTTCGGATTAATCGTTGACCGCTTAGAGGATGCCTTCGGTATCCGAGGCATAGACTCAACAGTTGGCTTCGTGATGTGAAGCGGCTCAGTAGCATCAGGAACTTCCTTAGCTTTCGAAGATTCCTCTCCGCCATAATCACGGGATCTCGTAGCGACATCCACGTGAGCACTCATCATAAAGATATTCGATGGAATTTTCCCTTCCTGAGCACCTCCGGAGGAAGCCCCAGGATTTTGGTTCGCGCCAGCAATTAATTGCTGCCCTTGGGGAAAAGGGTTTGTTAGCACAGCCTGGGAACTAGAAGAACCCTGCTGAGATAACAGGCGCTGAGCATCCTGAATTTTCGGGCAAAGGTGTGTGAGATGATCTCCAGCACAAAGCTTGCACGGAAATTTTACTTTCTTTTTCTCCTTTTGGCCCTCACCAACACGCTCGTTGGTTTTATTTGCATTGCCCTTCCCATTCTTGCCCTTCTTCTTGTTATTACGTCCCTTCTTCTTCCCATCGGATTGTTGATTTCCTTTGGGTTCGGAAGATTGGACAACATTTATGGACAAGGACTGGGAAGGGGATGAATCAGCAGGCACAGCCTGACCAGAAGGAGCAGATTGTAAAGACAACTGCTGCAATTGAGAAAGCAGGCTGGTTGCACTACTATTGACCGATCCGACAAGCCCGTCACCATGTGGACCAGGTTTGGGTTTCGATAAATCCAACTTGGAGCGAGGAGCATTGGGCAAATACTTGTAAAGTACCCCAGACTGAGAATAGATCAGTTCTAACTGCTGGGCCCTAAAGATGGCCTGCTCCTCGGAATATACCCCTGATAGGGATACATCCTTTGAAATTTCTGACTAAAGCGATTTCAAAAACCACTCGATAAGGAACTCACCTGGAATATGGGCTTTGATAAGCCTCTTCCTTCTCCTCCATTCCTGAATATGATCAGAAATGTGAGTTGCCTCATCCTGCTTAAAATTAGCCAGGAGTTCGGTCCCAGCCTCATATCTGACAAGCAACTGAAAATGGTTCAGAAAAGTGATAGCCAGTTCTCCAAATGTGGCGAAACTGCCCCCAGTGAGCTCTATATACCATTTTGCGGCATTTCCAGTTAAGGTGCGCTGAAATAATCTCAATCTAATTGAGTCGTCGATCAGAGAGTTTGAAGAGCACCATAAGTGGAAAGTGGTGATGTGGTCTGCCGGATCTTCACCATTCTTACCTTCAAACTTAGGAATGTCTGAAGGAAGTTTGGTTGGAACCGGAGGCCACCCCGGACTATACCGAATCGGGTCATTAGTTAACTTCGACAAGTATGGCAAGTTTAACGTTGCCAGAAATGGTAATCGAGGCGGAGCCTGAGAATTCCATCCTTGATGGGATGGATTTCCAACATTCTGAAAAGAATAGCCTGGATTTGATGAGGCACCAGGCTGCCAGAAAGGACTCGTAGAAAACGGAGAAGAACCGCCTCCCCACGCCGAGTTACCAAAACCCAGACTAGTTCCCCCCGCTGAAGTATTGACTGAAGAGGAAAGCCCCTGGTAGGGGTTCCACGCATTAGACAGAGGAGAAAAAGACTGATAAGCACTCGATGAAGGGAAAGAAGCATTCCCTTGATGACTCGCGAAGAACTGATTCCCTACCCCCGACGTTGCAAACATAGGATTCCATCCCATAAAAGTAGTCGAACTTTGCCCCCCAGACCAAGGGTTGAAACTCTGGGTCTGGGACGTAAAAGGAAACGACCCTAAAGAAGGATTGGGACTGGGAATATGCCCAGTCCCAAAGGGGAAACCCTGAAACGAAGCTGATCCACTAGCCATGTTAGACATGGGCGTAGATCCAGTTGCACTGGCGGTAAAGGAAAAAGAGGGATTTCCAGCAATGGACATCCCTGAACAGAAGGGACCAGATTGAGAAGCATATGCTTGGGTGAACCCAGAGCCAAACATAGCAGTGCTAGAAGCAATCGAAGATAGAGCAAGAGTGCCCCCTACCTCAACAAAAGCAGGGGTCTGAATGCCCGCAGCACTCACGGTAGCAGCCGCGTTCCCAGTCGTGGCCATCGAAAGATAAGAAAAATATGGAAGATCCGGCGGTCTCTCAGACTCCGGTCCAACGTACTGAATAACAAACGGATGATCAGGAGGAAGAGGAGATGGACCTGTAGCTGCAGGCTCAGGTATATCTTCTATCTGAAAATCTTCTTCCTGAGGAAACAACACTCGCGAGGTGAGCGGAACGCTCCTCTCGGAACCGACACCGGAATCAGCAATGAAACCTTCAGACCTTGGTGGAGGATCTCTCTCCACAGCGTCAGACTCCACAGGGTGGTAACCACCTGCTAAATCGCTCCTACGCCTTCTCGAAGAAGGCTCTGCACTCTCGGGAGATAACCCCCGGATTCTCCTCAAACGTCGAGGCGCTTGATCAGCCACTTTTACAGATTTATTATATTAGACTCAAGAAAAGTGAAAAGCTAGGCAAGCTAGGAGCAAAGAGCACTCACTAAAATCAAAATCCCTGAGAAACAGCAAGCAAACAACCTCCAAGTATTTCCGCTCCGGGTGATGAGGACCGAACACCAAAATACAGGAAAGCGAAGTATAGGGCCTTCTGAAAGCAGTCTGGGATGATTAGGGCCCAAAACAACTAGCGAAGGCATCAGAAACAGTTACGCCGACCTCCTAACGACAGCCTTTGCCGGCTCAAGCACCCAAGCTTCGCAAGGGCACCCCCCAGAAGTACTGCTGAAAGTGATGCGACGTCTGCCTCAGGTACCACGGGTATTCCCCCCCGCAGTCACCTGTGTGGAACCTAGGAACGGCAACTATGGATACCAATCCGTATCAGACGCTGGGCGGAACGGTCTTGAGGTCAGATTCAGCTAATCGGAGGGGGGGTATCCCTCTTCTCAACCTTCACTTCCCCTCGCGCTTGACTCTCGGATGAGAGCTTTCCCAGTCCACCTCACGGAGTTGGATTTCGCTCAATTAATCAACTTCTATGTTTTTTTGAGCGGCCTTGGAGAGTTAACTCTCCACTCACCTATTCCAAGGCCCTACAGCCTAGCTAGTTGGTGATTGACACTTAGTAAAACTTGCTAGTTGATTTTAGATTAAATCGCTTATTTTAAGGGCTGTTGTATTAAGTCACAAGGATATGGAGTTGAAACCAATGGTGTTTTGACGCGAAAGAAATTAATAAAAACCTGACTACATGCACATGCATTTCTTTGTCTTTCGATGAAGAGAAATTTCTATATAAGTTCTACGAGACTAAAAAATGTATTTTTCTTTTCGAATTACAAACTCACACTCACAAAAACTAAGAAGCTAACTAAATGATTCAATGCACCTAATGCAAATCACTACAAGCATGTAAATTCTAAGATGCAAAAAAGTCCCTTGAAACAAGGTGAAATTTCTCAAAAGGCTCCTTCAGTTTTAACTCATCTTTTGTTGTCCAGAAAGCCAATTCTTGAAACAAGAATTCTTAGTATAAGACAACAAAAATACTTGACAACAAGAAAAAGGAATCAAATGACAACTTCTCCTCAAAATCAAACCAAACACTAGAAGCAAGAAACTTCACAAAAACTCCAAAAGATAAGGCCAAACGAAAATGAAAAACGCAACAACAAAAACAAAAACAAGACCAAATGTTTTTTGGGTTTTTGAAATGCAAAAAACAAAAAGCAAAACGAATGTTTTTTGGGCTTTTCAGTTTTATAAAACAGGAGCTCAAGAAGACCAAGCACAACTATCCCAATTCAAGCCAAAACGAGACCGAATGTCAAGCACAAACTTCAACTATGCTCCCAAACCTTATAAAGCTAATGATAGCAAGATCAATAAGAGCAACGGAAGACCAAGAACTCAGCCAAGCAGCCTAGACGAATAGTGCAAACTTGCCGCAACAAAAGACTCCAAAGAAGCAAGAAAAGTTCTTTGAAAATTGCAACAAAACCCTAGCCTATGAAACTCAAGAAAACTAATCGAAAACAAAGCAAAAAACGCAATGCAAAGCACAACACAAAGATAGGAGCGAGTCAGTGAGTAGTAGCTCTCTATTCTGATAAAGCAGAACAGCCAAGAATGCTCAGAAAGCAATCTTGGAACTCAATCGAGTACGGCACCAACAAGAACACTCTGCCAAAAATATTAGTTTCCGAACAAACGAAAGAGAAACAAGACTTGAAACCACTTCTGTCATACTCCAGTAAGTACAGAGACTCTGCAGACACAGGCCTCCAGAGCCAGAAAAGACCAAAAACACCAGAATCTTAAAATTTCAAAATCTGCCTAGGTATACGCGACCTAGCAGTTATGCAACCAGCGTGTATACGCGTCTGTGTTAAGGGAAACTCGCGTATACGCGGGTCCCTTTAGACAAACTCTCGTGTATACGTGACTGTGTGCAAACAAAAGAGCGTATACAAAGAAAGATAATGAAAAACAAAAAAGACAAGTCTGGGAAAGACACCAAGACTTCAGACTGACTGCAAGAAAGCAAACCGGACTGTAAAAGACAGAAAAAATTGTTGGCAACCTACCAAATAGCTGAAACAACCAAACAGGAGAATCACAAGAATGTGATCCCCAGCGGAGTCGCCAGTTCTGTTTCGGGGAATTAACACCCTAGAGGTTGGTTGGGATTCAACCTCCACAGAGCAGGGGCGTACTACTTAACAGAGACCCACACGATCATGCACATTCATAAAAGCTAAATAGAGCAGAATGAGAGGTTTACCCGTTGGTCCTACGTTTGAAGTAGATCCACGTGGAGTCCAAACTCCCTGTAACCGTCCTTCCTCCTTAACCTGAAATACAAGAAGAAACCAGCGCAAAGGACAAGTTGTACAACATATATCTACTCTATATGTTAGTGAGATTCATATAAAACATTAAATAAATCATAATGAATGCTTGTATAACAAATATTCTCATACATTAAAGCATACACTAACATGTTTATTTCGGGAACAACATGATACTTCTGTATTATAAATAGTACGTACAAAAGTAATCAAGCGGAGAGATCACCTGATCCTTCCAAGGCCTTCGCAGACCATCGTCCGGATCCGCCCAGCCCTTGCCTCGCTAAGACTCCTTCCAAACTGGTGCATACGAGATAACATATAAAGGGATGTGTATCTCAAGGAAACAAGGGTTTCCTACAATGAACTGGGAAAGTGCAGGAGGCACGAGGAATCAGACTTGGATAGGGAATACCAACGAGTATAATATCAATACTTTCTCTCTCTCCCTTAGGCCATACACATGGGGGCTTTTTATAGTCCCTCCAAGTAGTTTCAGCAGTTGGAAACAGTTGGCCACGGGCTAGGGTGGTTGAACTACCTGAGTAACCATCAACCCAGCGCGAAATTAGGGATTTTTATATATTTTTTAACCATTAAAATGCCATACGCGGAAAAGTCTAGCTGTACTCGCGTATACACGCGAAAAAAGTATGGGCATAGTCGCGTATGAGGGATTTTACACTGTTTTTAAGTGAATTTGTCCAAGTCTGTAGGAATGGGTGCCCAAAAAGCCATAAAGCAATCATGAATCATGTCAAAGTGAGAAATGATGCTATAACAATAAGACTAGAAAAATGCAGATGACTTTCCTGCAGCCTAAATTCAAGCATCTTAAAACACTAGCATATTACAAAAAATCATCATATGAAGTTCAAGCATATGACCTTCATCTTATTGTTCAGATAGAATTTCACAAATAGGCCGGTGAAATTCTTTATTCAATAATGACAAACAAGGCAATGAGTGTTCAGAAGCTCCAAAATACTCTTGCAAATATCAAAGATCAGCTTAAGTTGGAAAAGGAAACCTCTCAAGCTAAGGACAATAGAATCAAATCACTGGAAGATTTGGTTATTGAAGCAAGATTTGATCCTAGTAATGTCAAAGTTGTAGATGATTTGATAAAAAATAAGAATGCATACATTGTTGCATTAAAGAAGAAACTAAGCTGCATCCTATTGAACATCCTCAAGCAAAGGAGGTGTTACAAGATGAAAATCAGAAAGATGAGATGATGAATCTCATATTACAGTTGACTGCCCAAATCAAAGAAATGGAGAATGAAATGGACAAGTTGGTCCAAGAGAAAAAGGATAGTGTAGAGAAAGTTCTAGTCACAGTCATTCCTGTATTCACCACAACTGTGCCTTCCACACTAGCAGAATCATTGGCTCCTACAGTCGCAATGGCTACAACACTTCCAGTCACCTCATCAACAACTTCAGCAACAGAGTCTTCCACGACAACAACATAGCATACAGATGAAGCAAGAAAGTTATTTAAAGCAATGCAGAACATTTCTATTCATACAAATGACATTAACAGACTTAAAGAATAGCTTAAAAGTTTGGAAGATGAAAAGAAACTTGCAAAAATAATGCACAAGAATGAAAAAAAAAAGGGCAAATAGGTTGAATGAGCAATTGAATAAGTTAGAAAAAAATCTAACATTGAAAGAACCCATGGCACAAGCCAAACAATAACTATGGGCCAATATCATTGAAGAAGTCAATGATATTTGGCCATCAATCCAGGTTATTTATGAACAGAAAGACTTAGTCAAATCAACAAGAGAAGCTATCCAAAAGATAAAAGAAGAATTTGGCAAGAAACCTGGAGAAGCTCTTGAAATCATCAAATTTATTAATTTTAAGAACATGTAAGAGCTAGAAGAAATTGGAATTAATGGCAGAACGGAAACCATCCTAGAAGTTAGGAAGGTTATTTCTAAAAATAATTTGATGATACAGTTAGAAGAGAAATTTCAGAATATGGATATTTCCATCACAATGTTTATGATGAAATTTGATATCCTAAGGCAGAAAGGCCTTCCCAATCCTCTAGTTATTCATGGTAAATTAATGAATCAGGATGATTATGATAAGAAAATGAAAGAAGTTGCCGAAGATCAGGCTAATATGCCTTCCTCACAAGGTATTCCAACCAGGAAAGTACTTTACATGAATTTTGAGAATTTGTTCTACCTACGACATGAGGTGAAACACATATTTGTTAACAAGCCTACATTATCAAAATACATTGAAGCGGATGAAATATTCATGAGGATGATGAAGATAAAATTGCTAGAGGCAGAATTTTGGGAAAATATGACTGCTTTACTGTGAAGAGAATAGCAGTAAAAACAGAGCAGTAAAGATAAACAGTGCAGTCACAGTTTACAGTGAAAACATGATAGTGAAAGAGTATCAGTTCAAAATTAAAGTTAAAGTTAAAAAAAAAATCACAAAGCATAGTTTAAAGTGTATCAAATGAAAGGTAAGAGTGAAAATCAAAATACAGATAAAGCTTCCAGCATAGAGGACACTCCACTTCCTAATTGCAGCCCTCGTTGAGCAACAACAAAGAGAGAAATCAGCAGAAAATTGAAGACAACAAACAGTAATTTCAATAAAAACAGGGACATTTAGCATTAGTTAGAAAGCTGTCACTATCGTCTTGCATGAATATATTTCTTTTCCTTGAATAATTCCTAAGTTTATTTTAGGATATTTTGTAAGAGTTTTTTGTATAAATACTTCTCATTTGGAAGTATTGAGGGTGGTTGAATTGTTGAACATTTCTATAGTTGTATTATTCTGGAACCTAAGGATGACTGTACCAATTTCAAGTCAGTAGACTAGATTAAAGCAATAAAGCATCATATTACAGGATTCATGTGTTGGGCCATTTTAGTGAAGTATTTTCACTTTTTCTTCGTCAATTTCTTATGTTTTTCACATGCTCATATGTTTGCTTAAATCTAAATGATAAATTAGGAATGTTATTTCAGAATATGTTAAAAGCACTCTGTTTTGAACTGTTTATCATTTATATGTTTCTCTACTGATATCCATATCAGAGAATTCTTAATTTCTCTCCAGTTTCAATTGATCTCTGCCTTTTCACTCATTATTCGGATTTGAGAACCCTTAATTTCTCTCTTATCCTGATTGAAACCATTTTCACCATTAGCCTTGAAGATCTGAAGTAACTAAGCTATCTTGCCCTATAAACGTTTCCCTTTATACCTTGATCCTGATCTGACTGTTTGACACATTGAATCCATTAGCCTAATGGAATACAAACCCACATCTATCCATCTAAGTAAGTGATTTCACCACCAAACTAAACAAAATCCAAAATCTCAATTAATCCTACATAACTAGCCTAAAATCAACTAAAATAAACAAAGATAAATCATATAGAGAGAGCCCTCTCTGAGAATTAGGAAGGCTAGATACTAAGGCTTAAAAGTAGGTTTGTGGTTACCTCTAATATTCTTTAAAACACAAAAAATAATAACAACCCTTGAGAATTATTGGATTGATAACACTTGGTTTCAAGAGCAATGGTATCGATGTGGTATCTGATGGGGCAAAGTGATTGAACATACCTTAGTTGTTTTTTTTACATGCTTTGAAATGATTTCTTAGAATAAAATTTCAAGCATGCGTGCACTATATGTGCATTCTAGATCCTCTATCCATAAATGGTTAGTAAAAGAAAACAAAATTAAATAAAATACAATCTAGACTGAAAGCTACTTCCTGTGCACACTTCCCTAGCAATGGCATCAAAATGTTGGGGCAAAGTGATTTCCTGTCATTTAATTTTTCAACCCAGGGGTTTCGTAAACTTGTGAAGCATGCGTGCACTATATGTGCTAGAAATTGTCTTTCAGTTTAGATCAATCTAACTACAAAATAACGAAAAATAACTCATCTAATCTATGAAATCAAATAATGAAAATGAAATTCAACTAACCTATGAAATCAAGTAATGAAAATAAAGAAAGAAAATTTAAAAGAAAATATAGCGCGCACATTCACACTTGCAGGAATTGAAATTTTAATCTAAGAAATCATTTCAAAGCATGTAAAAAAAAATAACTAAGGTATGTTCAATCACTCCAACATCCAATATGGAAGTATGATAGAATCACCCTCTTGAGTTGATAAGCAACCGATGATACTTTAGTTTTTAAATCTAGGAAAGCAGTTAAAGCATGCAAAGGGAAAACTCAATAATTGCATAGGTTAGATATTAGAAAATTTAGAAATATGATAAAATCACCTTCTTGAAATGATCTTCAAGAATACCCAATTATACAATTGAATGAGGATCTAAAAAGAAGTGTAAAAGCATGTAAAAGTAAAGCTCAATGATTGTATAGGTTGAACATTCAATCACCCAATTTGAAAGTATGACAAGTCACCTTCTTGACTTGATCTTTTATTCAATTATACAATGAAATGATAGTTTGATCTAAGAAAGTAAATAACAGAACATGAGAAGAAACTAAATAATAGAACATAAAAGTAAAGCTCAATGATTGCATAGGTTGAACATTCAATCACCCAATTTGGAAGTATGACAAGTCACCTTCTTGGCTTGATCTTTTATTCAATTATACAATGAATTGATAGTTTGATCTAAGAAAGTAAATAACAGAACATGAAAAGAAACTAAATAACTATGAGCTTTATTGCTTCAAACTTAATCCAATTGGAAAATAGATAAATATAACCTTTTGAAATGCTTTTAGAAAAGCAAATATTACACAGTTATTTTAAAACGAATACTAAGAAAGAAAATAAACTTTAATCTATAAAAGCAAGTAAATATCACACATTTTAGGAAGTTGATCTAAAATTATGAGAGATGGTAAATCGAGATGCTCCATATGTAAGAAAAACCAAATCAAAATGAAGGAAATTTCGTGAGTAAGGTGCCACAATATAATTATGCATTCAAAGCTTGAACATAACTCCAATTTTACACATGATTTGATAGGAGAAAGCTTCCCCTATTTATACAAAATATGAGAAGTTATCTCATTAATGAGAGTCCATGAATCTCTCCCTATATCTCTAGAGTTAGAATCCAAATAGGAAGTGATAAGGCACATGTTTCTTAGAGTTACAATACAAATAGGAAATGAGACACATATCCTTATGATCCCATGATCTTCTCCATCCAAATTCGAATTTGGCCTTAGGAGGCCACATAAGAGTCTTTTGGAAGCTTCTTTTTGACCTACACATGGCAACAATCTCATTCCACTTGTTAGGTATAAGTATGTGCATATTATTTTCTAATTTTTAACCACAAATTCACTTAAAAATACTAGGAATTAATAAAGTTTGGAAAAACATAAATGTAACCCAATAGTGGTAATGGTAAGGTAAATGTAATGAAATGGAGGTGGAGTGAAGGTGATAATATGGAAATATAAGTGAAAATGTATTGAAAGTAAATGACAATTTCAAGGCCCAACATACCCCCCAACTAAAGCTATTGCATGTCTTCATGCAATCTATTACATTAATTCTTTTTTATCCTTGAGCTTTGGCTTAACTTTGCATGATATCATTTCATAAATTCATACTTCTGCGAAGTCTTTTAGTTGAATTGCAACATGGATGGTTCTTGTGTTTCAACCATATTTTGTTGTTGCACTCAATTTTGATCTTTTAACTTTGCATAATAATAATTTAATTATTGTTGAAAAGTATATCTTTATTGGATTGCATCATGGTTGGTTCTTGTGTGACAACCATGATTGTTGTTATCACAAACTCTGACCTGATAGGTTGCTCATCAAATGGACTTTGTGTAACTTTTTCACACCAATATTTTTGGCTGAGGCTTAGCCTCTTCAACCTGAGAGGGCTCTCTCAAAGGTTTATGATTTTTGATTAATGGATAGATGGCTAACTCTAAGGTAAAAAGATAAAATGATATAACTGGTTGTATCACATATTAGAAAACATTCATTGGGCTATGGAGTCAAGATAATCTTCAACAAAACATCACAATACATTAAGCATGGAAGTCAAGACATTTGGAGTCTAAGTCAATGAATAAAATAGTAACACAGTGAAACACACAGTCCATTTGCATATGAAAGAAGTTAAAGCATTGTTAAATGAATTCTAAGTATCACATACGAATACCACTGCAAACAGAGATATTGAAGAAAGCCATAAACTTTCTATGAATCTTCAGTTGTCAAAACAGATCTCTGTATTAAGTTAAGAAGAAACAGTGACATACAATAACACACAGTCTTTTCTAATAAAAATACCCAACCCCTTGGATTTCGAACTTATGATCTTTTTATAACATTTACAAGATAGGATTCCCTTATCCTCCATTAGAGACATCGAATTCATAGTTTTTGACACCTTTCCTAATCTAAAAGATGTTATTAATTACAAAATGACAGCTATACTGCTTTTGAAAAGTCCTAATTCTAATAGGACTAAAACTCTTTAATATCCTTCTAAGAACCCTATCTAGTCTTTAATTCATGCTTTGACACCTGAAATCCCATGAATTCGAATTTAGATGCTGACCACTCACTTTAATTAACCCTGCTGTGAGTAGTAATGTTTTCCTATAAATTAGGAAACATGTCTCCTGCTTTTTAGCCCTTTAATTTCATTATTAGTTTCGAGCACTTTGATCATTGATGGATCAGGTTTACATGTGTCATGTTTGCCAAATATTCCCATAATTTCTTGAGTCTTCCAGCTGTGCAGAAAACTAAATCCAAAATGATGCAAAAAGGTAAAGGATAAGCCTGCGCTACAAAAGTAGCTTGTTTTCATAGCGCTTTTTGTAGCTCGGTGTTAAACTTCCTTTTTCAATCATTTTTTATATGTGTTCTTGAAAGGAGCCTTCTCATGATATATCCACACTTCCACCAGCAATTTCAAAGCCAAATTCATCAGATTTATCCCAAAAATTTTATGAAATTGTGCAAAAAGACTGCTTCAGCAGTTTCGTATTGCATTTCAGCAGATTTTCACTATCTGCGCTACAAAACTGTTGTGCAAGCAGTTTTCTCAAAACAGTCTTCAAAATTTATAACTTGGAGATGTTTAAGCCTTATGAGGGTGTTAATATCTCAAAAACATAGTAACCTGACCTCAAAAACATGATCTTCATCAAAATTTCTCTTCACCTTAATGAGAAACTTACTTATAAATTTATTACTTTATTGCACTGTTCAATTACTCTGTTTCACTGTTCCTTTAGCTTTTCTTGAGATTTTGTTAGCTGAATCTCCAAATATTCAACTTGTCTTCTTAACTTCCTGTTGCTATCTCTCAAATGAGTATTCATCACTATCACAAACTTTGCTTCTTTTATGGTTGGGACTGTCCAGGTGAAGAACTGTTCCTCCCTGCTAGGTATTTTTGGTTTAGAAACCTTTTCACCTTCCCAAATAGTTTTCATCCTCTTGAACCTTGTTTTTTCAATGACATGTTTTCTATCTCTTTTCTTCAACCTGGTAATTTCATTTTTTGTTGATTTTAATCTCTCCTCCATTCTTTCATAACTGATTTTTTCTGTTTGTGTTGAAGATACTCTTTTTTGGTATGTTCTGATATAGGTGAAGAAAGGTCTATTATCTCTTCATAAACAATAGGTGTTTTATTTTTTTTCTCAACCTCTGCATTAAGCTCCTGTATCCTCTTTGAATGTATAGCTGCAGGCTTCCTAGCCTTGAAAACAAATGCTGCATCTTTATCTTTAAACTCCAGCTTCTTCGATGATTTCACCCTTTTCTGTTTGCCTTCATCAACTCCTATGTAGTCAGCTTGAACTAAAGGAGACTCTTCTATGTCAATTGCATGAAAAATATCATCTAAGTTCCCTTTCAAACCTGGGCTATCACTTGTTTCTAAAAGTATTGTTTTCCCTTTTGACTTTGCAGCTTGACTTCTAGTAATTCTCTGTGGAATTTTCTTACTAGCTGTATGTTTGTGTGTAGCTTCTTTGATTTCTTGTAACCCTTGTTTTACAAGTGAAGGGGTTTCTGAAATGACCACTGGTATCCTTTATACTTTTTCCTTTAATTGTTTCCTAGGCTTCAATTTCACAAACATTTTTTATTAAACAATTTAGTAACCCATTTTCCCCTCTTACCATCGGGGTCGGCTTGAGTTAGGATGTCTTTTACTACAGTACTTGTAACAAATGCCACAATGTGAGAATGAAAAATGTAAATTCTAAAATCTTTGATAGCCTTCACCAAAGCATAGGCTTTCTTTTCTAGAATATTATACTTCAGCTCAACATTCGCTAATGTTCTACTAAATGAAGAAATAGGCTTTTCAGTACCTTGCTGTCCTTTTTGAAGCAAAACTCTGGCAATAGTATTTTCTGAAGAAAAAGTAAAAACTAGAAATTCTTTGGAAAAATCTGAACTGATGAGTATCGATGCTTGTGTGAGTGCCTTCTTTCTTTCTTCGAAAGAATTTTTTGCTTCTGCTATCCATTTAATATCAACTCCTTTCTTTAACATCCTTGTTATATCTTTGACAATCTCAACAAAGTTATGAATAAATCGTCTAACAAAATTCACTTTTCCAAGAAATGATTGGATCTCTTTCCTACTTCTTGGCAGATCTACTTTTTGAATTGCAGTAACTCTGTTAGGATAAATCCTAATTGCATCTTCAGAAATAATGTGACCAAGTAATTTTCATGTAGTTAAAGAAAAAATGCTTTTGGTAGGATTAAGAGAGATACCAAAGCTTCTACATTTCAGCAGAATTTTTTCTAGGTGTTTCAAATGATCTTCTTCTTTCTTTGAAAAGATTGTTATATCATCAAGATAAACAACCATTGTCTTGACCTTTTCTTCAAAAAAATCAATGTCCATTGCTCTTTGAAAAGTGGCTCCCGCATTCATGGGACCAAAAGGCATCTTGGTGTACATGAATGTACCCCATGGTGTTGTGAAGGTTGTTTTTTCTTGATCATCCAGATGTACAAGAATCTGATTATAACCTGAAAAACGATCAAGCATAGACATTCTTTGAGAACCAAAAATATTTTGTAGAATTGAATCCATCTTTGGAAGGGGATAGTTGTCCTTTAGTGAAGTCTTGTTCAAATTTCTGAAGTTAATACAAATTCTAATTTCTCCACTCTTCTTTCTAACCAGTACCAAATTTGCAAGCCAATTTGAGAATCTGATTGGGACAATGATTTTAGCATCAAAGAGCTTCTTAATCTCTTTTTCAATCAGTGGAATAAGAAGGGGATTAATCCTCCTCAATTTTTGTTTCAAAGGTCTTTCATTTTATTTGATAGGAATAGTATGCTGAATAATGGAAGGATCATACTTTTTTAAATCAGCATAACTTCAAGCAAAAACATCAATAAACCTTTTCATCATATCAATATATTTGTATTTCATATTAGCTAAAAGAAACTTTGAAATTTTGATCAGTTTAGGAAAAGTTATTGTACCAAGATTACAGCTCTCTACTTCCTCTTCATCAGCTTGTATCTTTGGTGATTTGAAAACATCATTCTGATAAAAAAGCTTCTCAAGGGGAATAAGACCTTTTGGTATTGAATTATTCTTTAGTTTCAAAACTTCAAAATTTCCTTTAGATTCAACAAGCATGTTTTGTTGATCTACTTGTGTACTTTCAAATTCTTCTTTTAGCTCAATAAAATTCTTTACCTGTTGATCATCTTCAAAAACTTGCCAATTGGTGATATTTTCTGGCATATCTCGTCTATGATGAACTTCAATCTCATATTTTTTAGTAGAATGTATAGGAATGATGAAAATACTTGCAGAGACAGCAAGAGAATCAACAATGGAGTTTTGGTCTCTAGTTTTGACAATGAAAGAATAGGCTTGAAAATTCTCCAACATGTCTAAAACTAGATTTCTGTATGCTCTCATTCTTACATCCTTCGTTTTATAAACACCCTCAACTTGTCTAATAACTAATTCTGAATCTCCAAAAATATAAATATTTTGAGCCTTTGTTCTTTTCAAAACATCTAGACCCAAAATCAAAGATTCATATTCAGCCATGTTATTTGTGCAATCAAAGTTCAGTTTATAGGAGTAAAACTTACTCTCATCACTTGGACTTGTAATCTAAATCCCTCCTCCTGCCCCTTATTTTCCTACTGATCCATCAAAGTACAATGACCACCATCCTTTCATCTCTTTATCATTTACTTGTTGATTTTCTGTTTGCTGATTTTCGAGCTGCTAAATTTTAGAGTGCTGATTTTTTGCTTTTATTCCTTGCTCAACACTATCAGCTGACTCATTGAAAAGAATAGCAAATCCAAGTTCAGTATCAAAGGCATAAATTGGAAAGTTTTGAGGTTTGTATTTATTGCTCACCATGTAAGCCATTCTAGTCTCTTGATACAATCTCCTTTGCTCACCAAAAACAGGAATAGTAGCATAGGTAAGGTCCATCTGCATTGTGCCTTTGATTTTTGCTGCCCATGATCTTGAAAATAAAATACCAAGCTTTGGTGGTATGTCAGTGACTACAATGTCCATGAAAACTGTCTTAGCAAGGATTTTTGTTAGACCAACAACAACATCCTTAATTAAACCAATGCATTGAACTCTTTTTGAATCAAAATAAAACAAATCCTTATATGGTCTTGTTATTTCTAACCCCATCCTTTCTATGATTACTTTGGGCATAAGATTATGAGAAGCCCCTGAATCTAACATAGCATTATGTAAATTCATTTCATGAATGCTAATGCTCACATAAAAAGGAGGAACTTCTTCATTTTTTTCATCTTCTAGCCTTGGACCCAAATATATAGTGGGATTGTCTTCTTGAATATTCAAAATATCAACAGCTCCTGGTTGTGAATTTAACATCTTAAAAATCTTGCTTCTATTTTCATTTACCTTGAGAATCTCGCCAAATGGGACTGTTATTTTAATCTTTGAAATTTCATTCTCAAGGTTGAAAACAGAAACAGATTTTTCAGCTTCTTTGATAGGAGGAGGAAGTGGAGTGTCTTTCTTACCTTCAACAATCTTTGGAGTATCCTTTTTGACTTCAGCATCCTTTGGAATATATTTTTTGGGCTGTGTTTTGTTTCCAATAATAGGTACATTTCTGTTTCTGAGGTTGTATTACTTTTTAATTTCAAAAATAGCATGTTGATACCCCTTAAAATAGTCTGATGGTTCTTCTCCTTGATTGACCAAATTTGACTCATCATGCTCTTCTTTAGTCAAGAAAATTCCTGAAATTTCTTCATCAAGACAGTGGATAGATTCTTTAGGAATTTCAGGCTCATCTTCTTCATCTACCAAATTATGCTGAAAAGGAGGTCTCACTAGAGGATCAGGCTGTTGATTTTTGTTTTCTCTTGGCCTTTGTTGGTTTTGAGGTCTCCTGAATTGAGGATTTCTAAATTGAGGTTCATGTTGCACAAGAGGAGCAGAAGTGTTTCCAAGAGCCAACCTATCCATAACTTCTCCATAGTTTTCATCATTGAATCAAATTTATCATCAGAAGTTGAAAAGGAAGGTTTCTCTTCTTCTTTCAATTTAGTTTTTCCCATTTTTGACTTTTAAGCAGCTATCATGTTTACCTCTACCTTTACTGCATCATTTTTCATTTCATCAAGTGTAGGTGATTCTCTTTCTCTCAACAAGATAGAAAATTCATAGTCAAATGCTTCAACATATTTCATTTGTGCTAAGGCTTCTGGAGGTTTAAAATGAGCTAGAATTGAATCAAAAGCTTTATTAAATATTTTTGAAAAGTTTTAGACAGATTCATCAATTGCCCTTATAGCACTGTTATATTCAGTAAGTGCTTGAACTGGATTGGTTCTGTTTTCCCATTTTCTCATAAATTTATCTTCAAACTCATCCCAATTTCGAATACTTTCCTGTGTGAGAGCTTTAAACCATTTTCTAACTTCACTGGTAAAACTTTGTGCAAATAATCTTAACTTCACATCTTCATCATCAACCTCTTCTCTGTCTATAAAATCATTAAATTGATCTATATGTTGCTCTGCTGTGAGTTCTTCATCGCTTCCCCAAGTCTGAATCCTAGCAGCATATTTACTACAGAGATCATGTAAAACAGCAGGAAGGACAAGTGGAGCATACCTAGCAGGACCAGCCATGTTTAAAGGATGAACAATAGTTTTAGGAATGGCAGAAATAGAAGATGAAGAACTAATATGAGAAGGACTATTTGGTTTTTGTAAGCCACTAACAATTGAGTTCCAATTTCAGAGGACAAAGATTTCGAATGAGATGGAATACCTAATGTTTCTGAAATTCTTTGACTGCCTCTCGAAATAGTGTTTGGATTGTCCATGATAGTAGGTGGATTGGGATTAGGATTGCTCCATGTGTATCTCCTTCTCGAAGCCACCTTTAAACTTTTGAAATTGTATGGATTCACCAAGGTAGATGCAGCCTCGAAAAGCTTCCTGAGCTCTTGCTACCTTCAGAATTTCAACTTCTTGATTTCAGGAATGAATAATCTTTGGCTCCTGGCAGACGCACCAAAATTTTATCACAAAATTTGACCTGATAGGCTGCTCATCAAGTAGACTTTGTGTAACCATTTTAGACCAATATTTTTGGCTGAGGCTTAGCCTCCTCAACCTAAGAGGGCTCTCTCAAAGGTTTATGATTTTTGATTAATGGATAGATGGCTAACTCTAAGGTAAAAAGATAAAATGATATAACTGGTTGTATCAAAGATTATAAAATGTTCATTGGGCCATGGATTCAAGATAATCTTCAACAAAACATCACAATATATTAAGCATGGAAGTCAAGGCATTTGGAGTCTATGTCAATGAATAAAATAGTAACACAGTGAAACACACAATCCATTTGCATATGAAGGAAGTTAGAGCATTGTTAAATGAATTCTAAGTATCACATATGAATACCACTGCAAATAGAGATATTGAAGAAAGCCATTAGAACAATGATGAACATAAACTCCTTATGAATCTTGAGTTGTCAAAATAGATCTCTGTATTAATTTAAGAAGAAACAATGACATACAATAACATACAGTATTTGCTAATAAAAATGCCCAACCCCTTGGATTTCGACCTTATGCTATTTATATAACATTTACAAGATAGGATTCCCTTATCCTCCACTAGAGACATCGAATTCATAGTGTTTTACATCTTTCTTAATCTGAAACATGCTATTAATTACAAAATTACAGCTATACTACTTTTGAAAATTCTTAATTCTAATAGGATTGAAACTCTTAAATATCCTTATAACAACCTTATCTAGTCTTTAATTCATGATTTGACACCTGCAATCCCATGAATTTGAATTTATATGTTGACCATTCACTTGAAGTAACCCTGCTGTGAGTAGTAATGTTTTCCTATAAATTAGGAAACACGTCTCCTGCTTTTCAGCCCTTTAATTTCATTATCAGTTTCGAGCATTTTGATCATTGATGGATCAGGTTTACATGTGTCATGTTTTCCAAATATTCCCATAATTTCTTTAGTCTTCTAGCTGTGAAGAAAACCAAATCTGAAATGATGTAAAAAGGTAAAGGATAAGCCTACGCTACAAAAGTAGTTTATTTTCGTAGCTCTTTTTGTAGCTCGGTGTTAAAATTCCTTTTTCAATCATTTTTTATCTGTTTTCTTCAAAGGAGCCTTCTTATGCTATATCCACACTTCCACTAGCAATTTAAAAGCCAAATTCATCAGAGTTATCCCAAAAATTTTATGAAATTGTGGAAAAAGACTACTTCAGCAGTTTCGTAGCGCATTTCAGCAGATTTGCACTATCTACGCTATGAAACTATTGTGCAAGCAGGTTTCTCAAAACAGTCTTCAAAATTTATAACTTAGAGATGTTTAAACCTTATGAGGGTTGTTAATATCTCAAAAACATAGTAACCTGACCTCAAAAACATGATTTTCATCAAAATTTGTCTTCACCTTAATGAGAAACTGACTTATAAATTTATTACTTTATTGCACTGTTCAATTACCCTTTTTCACTGTTCCTTTAGATTTTCCTGAGATTTTGTTAGCTAAATCTCCAAATCTTCAACTTGTCTTCTTAACTTCCTGTTGCTAGCTCTCAAATGAGTATTCATGACTCTCACAAACTTTACTTCGTTTATGGCTGGGACTGTCCAGGTGAAGAATTGTTCCTCCCTGCTAGGTATTTCTAGTTTAGAAACCTTTTCACCTTCCCAAACAACTTTCATCCTCTTGAACCTTGTTTTCTCAATGACATGTTTTCTAGCTCTTTTCTTCAACCTGGTAATTTCATGGTTTGTTGATTTTAATTTCTCCTCCATTCTTTCATAACTAATTTTTTCTGTTTATGTTGAAGATACTCTGTTTTTGGTATGTTCTGATATATGTGAATAAAGGTCTATTATCTCTTCATAAATAGTAGGTGTTTCATTTTTTTTCTTAACCTCTGCATTAAGCTCCTGTATCCTCTTTGACTGTCTAGTTGCAAGCTTCCTAGCCTTGAAAACAAATGTTGCATCTTTATCTTTAAACGCCAGCTTCTTCGATGATTTCACCCTTTTTTGTTTGCCTTCATCAACTCCTATGAAGTCAACTTGAACTAAAGGATACTCTTCTATGTCTATTGCATGAAAAATATCATCTAAGTTCCTTTAAACCTGGGCTATCACTTGTTTCTAAAAGTATTGTTTTCCCTTTTGACTTTGCAGCTTGACTTCTAGTAATTCTCTGTGGAATTTACTTACCAGCTGTCTGTTTGTGTGTAGCTTCTTTGATTTCTTGTAACCCTTGTTTTACAGGTGAAGGGGTTTCTGCAATGACCACTGGTATCCTTTATACTTTGTCCTTTACTTGTTTCCTAGGCTTCAATTTCACAAACCTTTTTGTCCTTGTAACTACAGGTTTGTTGGATTCTACTGGTAGATATTCTTTTTCCTTAGGGTTATTGACTAGAGTTTGAGCTTCTATTCCAAATCCACATATAAATAGAAAAGATGACCAATCTCTATTAATATTTTGGAGCTGATTCAAGACCAACATTTTGATTAATCCATGGTGAAACATAGATGTTTCACACTCTTCATATTTCACTTGAACCTTATTTTCCATTTTAGCAATGCTTCTATACAAGAAAAATGGTAAGTCTAGAGATATCATACCTGTGAAGTGTAATAGAAGTTTGAAATGGTAGGAGTAAAATTTGTGGTACCTGCCCTCACATGTGAAATATCTCTAGATATTGAAGAGTAGTTTAGCATAGCTATCTTTAATGCAGTTTCTGGGAATTGCATTATTTAAATCCATCTCTATATATTATGGCTTTAAAAACACCTTGCATGCCTCCATATCAAATCTGAAACCCTTAAACCATGTTTCCTGCCCTCTAGGTATCTCAGTCACTAGAGCTATAGTTTCAGGAGTTACTGACATGTTTAACATTCCCACCTTTGTATTTGTACCATTGAAATGCAAAGAAAATTCTTTTAATACCTGACTGTGTCCACCTTGCAGATTTTCACAGAACTTTACACATCCTGCCTTTTTGAAATCATCTAAAATTGTTTTGTCTTCAGCTAGAACTCTTGTGCTTTCAGGTTCAGACCTTAAACAATGTCCTGACCTATGATTCTTTTTCTCCTCTGTCATTCTTGCCTTCAAAAATTTCTGTTTGCTTCCTTCAAAATTTAATGATTAGCCTCGCTTGATAGTAGACGAGAATAACTTTGGTGTAAGATGACCATAAGCTTAAACTTGGAACATATATGTTTCACTGCTTGTTATGAAAACTGGAACAAGTAACACATATCAGCCTTTTCAAACTTGAAACTTCTTTGCAAAAATGACACCTCTTCGGTAGTAGTGATGGGTATGAATGGTTAAAAATTTTGGAACTGACCCCTAACTGACTCACTATGATGTCATTGTATGATAACCTAACGGATTCTGATAGTTTTTTATGTTTTTACATGACATTTCTAAGAATCTGTGCTTTCGTAGCGCACCTAGTGCAATTTTGGTGAAATGCCCTACGAAAGTAGCAACGCTTTCGTAGTGAAAAACTGGTTTTTTGAACTGACCATGCTACAAAATTGTGGTTTTGTGGCTAATTGCAGGGATTTTTCCAAAATTTTAAAACATGATTTCTAGATGAATGATTGTTGGGCAGTGAAAAAGGTATGAAATTACTGTGTATCTTCTCATTCTTTTACTATAGACATACTCCTTTTTACCTTGGGAAGGTAATTTATTATAAGAATTATGATAGAATTGGAAAGGTTTATGATTATTGTAAAAAGCTGACTAAAGATTGTTTTTTGTTGACAAAACAGGAATTAGACGAAGTGAACATCTATACCAAAGGTGAGGCTGAGATCAATGTAACTGCCGATCCATCAGCATTAGAGCACATCCAGCCAAAGACAAGGAGATCCAAACGAATTGCTAAGAAAAGGCAGGGGACAGCTCGACTTCGATCAAAGTAAACAAGATGATAACTAAACGAAGGGGTGCGAATCCCTCAGGATCCTTCGATCCTGAGGGATCGTTGTTCAAACTCATCTTATTCCTTGTCTTGTCCGTCAGGGTATAATATATAAAGCAATGTCCTTTAGTGATCAAGGGGTCAGAAAGTTCTTATATTCAAACATTTCCTCTGTAATATTATGTTTATTGACTCTCGACTTTAAGAGAACAGTCTCTGTAATACTTTATGTTCGATTAATATAAAACATGCATTTCGTTTCATCTCTTAAGTTCTGAAGTAGCCCAGCAGTATTTCACTGGCGCTAAGGGCCTAGATCTGGTGGAATTACCTTGATTTTTGTATTCTTAATCTTTGCTTACTGTTGTGTGAGGGTGTGTTTAAATTTTATTTCGATTGTAGAATTGATTAACTGTCGTTGGATTGAATACAGATTCATTGTGATTCTTAACGAATTGCATTGCTATTTTATCATTTGCAAGAAGTATATTCATTGTTTATTTACCTTGCTAAAGCTTTTCTTTTCTATATTCAATTCTAGTTGTTGTTCTATTGGTTTGTGATTTGTTATAATTAACTGTTGTGTAGTATTGGCTGTCGACAGGATTGGAGTATGGAAAGTAGTTGCTTGATTGCATTAAAATTATAATTGTTGTTCAATTCATGTTTCTATTCCATTTCTGTTTATTGTTCATTTCAGATTTATAGCTTCAGATTAGCAGATAGGTTGGTTATATTTGCTGTAAATGCATAGGAATTACAAGTTGTTGTTCCTTTCTAGATTGTGTTATTAGTTCCTTTCAGTTATTTTCATCAGCAAGCAGTTTGAGTTTGATTTCATTTCCATTGTTTTAAGAACAAGACCGCCAACTGTAGAGGACATTGGTTACTGCTTCCAAGTTCGCAGATTGGTTATCTTGCCTCAGTGTGATTTTAGTTGCATCGATTTCTAAGGGAAAGAGTTACTGCTACTGTATCCCTGATCGATGGTTTGCATATTGATGTAGTTAAGATTTCAGAGCATTTCCATTTATGTTACTGTAATTATATTTCTTTACAAGCATTCATTTACTCTTGTATTCAACATTCTGTACTACATCTTCATAGAATTACTCTTAATTAATTGCAACCTCAGACAGAGTACACTCTTGAAATAAAAATTCGCTCTCGGATTGATAATTAATGTAGCTTAATTAGGTGTTAAAAAAGATACCTTTTTATGACTCAACATTTTGGCGCCGTTTCCGGGGAGAGTGTATGCCATTTCAAAGGAGTGATGCACAGCTGATTTTCTTCTACTCACAAAGAATTGGGTATTAAAGATGGAAGGTAAGAACCTATGCACTGGGCAAGAAACACACTTTCTCACATCCCACTTCACAGCAGAAGTAGGTAAGCTTATTTCTTTAGGTAGGAATGAAGGTTTGTTTTCTTGAATGAATAGACCAACTAAGCAAAACAAAATTCCTCCTAAAATTGAAAAACCTAAGGGACCAGTGACCCTTGGGCGGACAACTTTTATTGACGAAATCCTTAAAAGAACTGAATCTCATCCATCGGTAGGATTTAGAAAAGTTATCTCTAGACAGCCTACTAGTTCCCTTCAGGCTACAGAGTCACCATATGAAGTCTTTGCTGAGATACACAGTCAAACAGAGGGAATTAAGCAAGATTCTCAAGAAATTGAGAATCCCTGCATAATTTCCCCTCAAGAAGGGAACTCTAGTAATATTCGAGAAGGAGAAGGGGAAATAGGATAAACAGGAGACCCAACATCTCCTATTGAAATATCCCAAACAATAAGCAGTCCAGATAAGGGAAGTGCTGTTAAACTTATTCAAAACCAAGGTCCTATATCACCTCAAACAGTAGGTCAACAAGGAATAATCATTATTCCAGACAAGGGGAGTGTTGTCAAAGCCATTCCTGTCCCTGCTAGTCAGCCTAGAAATTCCTTGGAGATCCCAGAAGGATATTGGCACATCTTCGACCAAATGGCTTAGAACCAAAATCAAAATCAGCAGACACCCCAGCAAACCTCTACGCTGCAATATCCTATAGTAGATAATGTAGTCAATGCACCTATGAAGGCCATTCCCCTTCAACATATTCCCACATTTCATGGCTTAACATCAAAAGATCCAGATGAATTTTTGTTTGAATTTGATGTGTTATGCAGGGGATATGATTATACCACCGATCCCCAAAAACTAAAACTATTCCCTTCAACATTAATAGGGGCAGCCTTACCATGGTTTATGGGATTAGGTGGGGGTGTCATAACTGATTGGGATCAGATGAAAGCTGCATTTTTAAAGAAGTATCAAGATTATTGCAGGTCTCGGGAACTAAAATATGAAATATTTCAAATGACAGCAAAACCAAATGAAACCTTGGAAGAATATGTGGAACGATTTCAATACACTCTTTAGATATCTCCTTATGCATCCCTACCCTTACCTGATAATGTGTTGAAAACTACATTAATTAGGGGAATGAAAGATCAATGGGTTGAAACATTGAATATTATGGGAAAAGGTGATATATATGAGGAAAGTTATGCTAACATCATTGACTTGTGTATCAGGAGTTCGAGGGGCAATACAAGGCTAAAATCAGCAGAACGTGATATGATTACAAGAGACAATAAGACCTCTAATGAAGGTGTGACTCGTGCAGAGATTGGAAATCTTCTAGAAGATTTTAAGACAGACATACTTGGGACTATAACAACGCATTTCGACATTATGCAAGCCAAACAAAAGCAAGTAGAAGCAGAGAAAAATTTGGTGATATTCTATCCTAGATGCAGGGAGAAACACAGCCACAAAGAATGCCTGTTGGATGTAATCAAAGTCTGTGCCATTTGCACAAAAGATAACCCTACAGAAGGATGTCCCTTGCTTATTGGCCTAAAAGCAGTTTATAAGGAGGCAGAAGAAGAATCAGAAGTGGTATGTTTGCTTAATCAGCACCGACAATGGAAGCCACGACAGTCAGGTATGCCAACTGATCCATTTTCTTCTTTTCAGCCTCCTCAATACAATACTCAGCAATATAGTGGAATGTGGAAAAATCAACCACCTTTCCCCAATTGGTCACAACAGTCATTCCCTACATCATCATGGCCGAACCAAACAAATCAAACTAATTGGCCTAGTTTTCCTTTCTGCCCACCGTTTTGGAAAAATAATAATTATCCAACACAATGGTCCCCCTCTACTTCCCAAAGTTAGGCCTGGCAGTCAAACTGGCAAAGACCTACAAATCAGCCAGCTGGAACAATCCCTCTCTCTCAACCTACACTTCCAGCTCCCTATGCAAACCCCCAGACCAACTTAAGACCACAACTCCCAGCCCAACCCAATGGAACCCCCAAAATTAGAAACTGAACTGAGGGAGTGAAATGACTTTCAATTAAGGTCTAGGCGCATAGTAGAAAAAGAGAGAAATAATGATGTTCATATTGAATATCCGTTACCTGTTGTTGGGGCCCTTGTTTTGGAAACCCATTTTGAATATTTTGAATTTTTAATATAGGAGAGCTTTTTGGGTTCTGGAAAGATGACACATGGCAATCGCGACCAAGTCACAACTACAACAAGCCGCAGAGCTATCGAGGTGGTGCAGAAGCAAGAGATAGTTGAAGACAACAGATGCATGAGGATATACAGGAGAAGACAGAAAGTGGAACACACAGATAACAGGAGAGAAGCTGGAAGCAGCTGAAGAAGAACAAAAAGAAGAACTAACAGTTGAGGAAGTGGGTGAATAAAAAGCAGTCACCCGGCTGAAAGAAAGAAATGCAACAGAAGATGGAACGCAGAGCGATTGAAGGATATCATGCAGGATATCTCTGTAGTTCCTAAGGTTCTCTCATTTACCTTTCTGTTATGTAAGGCATCTGTATCAGATTGTAAGCTCTCCTTGCGGAAGCTATGTAACTATGGTTGTGGATGAAGATATCAATACAATTGCAGGTTGTTGTCCTATTGTGTAATTCATATGCATGCATGTTGGTTATAGTGATTTAAATTTTTATTTGCTTAATACCTACTCGCCCTATGAATGTTCTTGCGTATCAACCTATGTTTATGCAATTCATTCAATAATAATCATGAGTTGCAGATCCTTCCTCTATTATCGACCTATTCCCCCTCTGCATGTGGTTGCGACACACCTTGGGTGAGACTCTCTGCTCCTTGGAGCAGGGTGATAATGCCGGCGTGGTTCTAGACTACAGCGGATTCCTTTGTTGGCCTCAGCCCTTGAACTTGGGTCTCGCTGACCTGTTTCCTGGCCAAAAAATGGTTCCGTTGCTGGGACCTGCATGGTATGAGGGGAACTAGATCATGGTATCGAGGATCTATGAAGGCGAAATACGGAGATGGTGGGATAACCATCTGGACTAGTTCGTTGCTCAACAAGCGGAGTTGACGAATCAAAAGGAAAGTGTGCTTAAGGATCTCGTCATTTTCTCAGATTCCGCCAGTGATAATTACAAGATCCTCTGGGGAAAATTCCCTAGTGACCTCTATAATTGGTTGCGGAGGTTACAGACGAAGGTGCCAAGCGATAGCTTGCGGAAGATAAACCAGAAGTGGGTGCACGGGGATTTAGTGGCTCTGCATCGGTTGGACAATGAATTGACCCGCGCGGTGGATTTTTGGGTAGAGACCAATTTGAACGGGTATATTGTAGATTTTGCCACAGAGTGCTACCAATCCTTCTCGAAGGCTGAGGCTATCTTCCGTTCCTGGTTAAGAGGGAAGCTGCTCAAGGAGATTCCGCTATGGATCAAGGCCCTGATGGTGGACGAAGGACTGGTGGAATTTCAAAAGTCGAGCGTGGAATTGTAAGCCCCTAGTGCTGGGGGAAGGGCTGAAGGGACCAATGCTACATAAAGTGTGAAGAGGGGAGTGGGGATGGATGCTGAATCCGCGAGAAGGTTAAGGGAGCGACGAGCACATTGGCGGGCGCAGATCGCCGACAGGTGGCGAGAAAGGGTGATGTCGGAGTTAAGACGATGGGAAAACGACTGGAAGAATCAAGAGGAGGAACCTCAGCGGATAGGGATTATGGACACTCCATCGGATACCCTAGAAAGAGAAGGGACCATTATGGGAGTACGGCGGGTGCATGGGAGCCTAGCTAGGAGAAAAGGAGAGACGATGACGGACGAAGACGATGCAGGAGGGCAGCCCGAAGAAGGTTCCGATGGAAAATGGTACGTCGCAATGCAGCAGTTGTTTCATGAGCGGACGACATTCATCTCTCCAGGCAGCCCTACTTCCAAAAATTTGCATGGCAAGGATCCCTACCTTCCCCTGGTACTTTATCAACCTTTAAGTAATATTTTCGTTAAGTTACAAGCATTAAGTCAGTTGCACAGCAGTTCATTGTTGACAGTGACACACGCGGCTAGAAGCGTCACTATTAGTATTGAATTCCCCAGTGGGAAAATTACACAACCAAGACCCGGAGGATTTATCCTAGTCAGCCCTCTGCAAGTAAATATGGTCGGGTCATTCACCCGGTATCCAAAATTCTCTCGTCGGGGCAACAATGATGTAGAACAACACTGGTATCTCTGCGAAGCCATTTGGAGGGCTCGCCAAACGCCAGACGTAGGGAAGCTAATAGAGTTCCAAACCACGCTCAGAGAGAGAGCTCTGCAGTGGTTTATCAAGTGGTACGAGGCCCATCCTAATCCAATACTTGCAGATGTAAAGTGGGACTTTGTCCACGTATTCAAACTACCCCAGACGAACCAGCAGGGTCTATCCGAGCTCTGGGAGATTAAGCAGAAAGAAGGAGAGACCGCATGGGAACTGATGTGGCGATTCAAGGACGCGATCAGGAAACTCAGCTACCCGATCGATCCAAACCATCAGAGGGACTGGTTCATCAAGGCTCTCCTCCCCTTGACATGAACCCCCCTCACACAACAGAAGATTGAAAATTTGCAAGATGCTTTAGAACAGGCCATGAAGATAGAGGCCATGGCGGGTTACCCTCAGGAATATCACGGGGGGCCGGCTCCACATGATCCTTCCTTAGTGGGACTATAGCATCAGATCGCTAGTCTGAAAGAGAAGCTCAAGGAAATGCAGCCTATAAGACTAGCCAGGCTGAACGTTTGGTGTACTCACTGCCTAGTCGAAGGCCACGTCGCAATTGAATGCCCTAGGCTACGTGGCGCGGGTGTGGGACCCTCTATTGCGGAAATCCAGGGGGGTACACCCATGGTGGGTGGCACAACAATGAGTCCGTAGGGGGTATACCCGCCGCAACAGCCCTATGCGAGGTTCCCACCTCAACCGAACGCAACCGCCACGGAGTACTGCGAGATTTGCCGAACGATGGGACATCCACCTCGGATGTGCCTGATACTACAGAAGTACTCCACCGTCCCAAACAATGTATATTATGAGTTTTGTGTCTCCACGACTCATAACACTGAGCAGTGCAGGGCTCTCGATGCACTTGCAGATAGATTGGACCGTCCCTCCTACAGGGTGAACAAGGCTTCCAGGGGAAGAGGCAGCAGTATGCGCGGAGGCTGCACCGGGGGACGCGGTCCAGTGAAATGTTACAACTGTGACCAGGAGGGTCACATGGCTCGAGAATTTCCCCTTCCTCGACGTCCCTGGTGTTCCCAGTGTCGTTTGAATGCCCTTGCCACAGAGGACTGTCCAGAACTCATCAAGAAGTGGGAAGAACGGGCATGGCAGAGGGCCACGAATTTGGTGAATTCCAAGCCGCGTGGAACCGCGACTCCGGCCATGCAGAATGTGGTAATCATCACGTAGGGCGGCAAGAAGACAAGAGAGGACGCTCATGGCAAGGAGCTGGACCGAGCTATTCGGCCCGCCTCCCCGAAACACCTGATCCGGCAGGACGCGCAGAAACGGTACTTCCAGGAGGCTGTGGAGGATTTTTCTCAGCTAAAGGAAGTTGGGGGCCTTGAAGTACCCCCGACGACTGGCTCTGGAGAACAGACTACCCCGGGGACCTTGCTTGAGGAATGGCTTCAGCTGTTCCTCAAGATTGTTGACAATGCTTTGATGCGGGACCAGCTCAAGCATACCCTGCAAGATGCACTGCAGGGGAGTACAGGGCCGAGAGACTTGGAGTACACACCACCCCAGTATGTGCAGCGCGTCAAACGGAACAAGCGACAAATGGGAAAAGAGTTCCGGCTGAACATGCAGGTTGCGGGATTCCAAATTAGCGACACCATGCTTGATTTGGGGTCTGACGTCAACATCCTGCCGCGGAAAATGTGGGAGGCTCTTGGATGGCCACGACTGACCTATTTGCCAATCCAACTCAGAATGGCGAACCATTACTGTATTGTGCTGATTAGACGACTCGAAGGCATCAAAATCGACATTACGGAGGTGAAGACTTACATGAACTTTGAGGTTATTGATATAATGGGGGACAAGGATCCTTACCCCACCCTGTTAGGCATTGATTGGGATTTTGAGAATTATGCCATGATCGACCTCAAAAAGGAGCTGATGATCTTCGAGGATGGAGAGGTCCGGGTCACTCAGCCCCTCGACCTGTATCAAGGCCCGCGATATACAAAAACTGTGGGCAATCGGGCGGACGCATAGATGATGGACCACCTTTACCAGATGACTACAGGGAAGCATGAGGACTATATTAACCCGACCGCAAACAGCTCTGTCAGCTGGCGCAGTGTCTAGAGCTCGAAGTTGGGCTTGGAGCTCGCCTGGGAAGACTGGCAGCAGGGTGGGTACGAGACCAGTACGCGGAGATGTGCCGCCATTGCTCGAGTCTGTTGGATCGGCGCTGAGTTCCTAGCATATCCCACCCTGTCGAACATGCAGGCTGTCAATACCTTTATTGCAAAGGTGGAAGACACGGTTCCAAAAGGCCGTAGAATACCACTTTTGTACGTTGTACTACAGTCCACATCCGCAAGGTGGTGGAGGAACCACCGCAACACCCTGTCGCGGTGGAGTTGTGTGGCGACGGCATTGCAGGCATGATTCAAAGAAGACGAAGGCCCTCGAAGCAAGCACAAGTACGAAGGGACTTCTGATCTGTGGGACCACCTGAAGAGCTGTGAGGAATAGTGGCAAGGCCTGGGATACCCGCAAGAGCTGTGGGTCCATTGGTTCATCCACTCCCTAGATACCATTCCCCAGGCCTGGTACTTAGAAGAAGAGCGGAAACGAGGGACCAGCTCCTGGCAGGAAGTCGTGACCAAGTTTGTTCGGTGCTTCTCATTCGAGGGAGAGATAGAGCTGGTGTCCTGAGAACTACAGGCTATCAAGGGGGTACTGTTTTTCCGTGACCCAGAGCCCGTTGGGGCCACGGTTACATCATGGCCTGAGGCTAGGCACGAGCTGGCCTACCAACGGATTGATGGCGACCCAGACGATGAAAATCTGGAGGATCTTAGGCATCTATATTCCGAAGAGAAGGAAGGCGAGTGGAACATAAATGAAGAACCGACCACCGAAGGCATCCATTTACAGCTGCTGAAGACCAAGAAGTTAAACATCGGTACGAAGGAGAAGCCTAAGTTGGCTACGGTGGGTGATTACTGGGACGAAGAGACCACAAAGGAAATTTTCAGCCTCCTCCAGGAATAGAAGACTTGTTCCCTTCGTCAGTGGCAGATCTGAAGTGCATCAAGGGTGACCTCGGTGAAATGCACATTGTGCTGAAACCGGATGCCAAGCACGTAAAGCATCGACCCTATCGGCTGAATCCACGGGTCAAATAAAAGGTTAAGATGGAGATTGACAAGATGTTGGCTGCAGGTCTCATCTTTCCAGTGGAAGAAGCAGAGTGGGTGAGTCCTATCATCATTCAGAATAAGAAGGACAAGGCGGAGATACATGTCTGTGTCAATTACCAAAGCCTGAACAACGCCTTCATCCATGATCCGTTTTCCACTCCTTTTAGCGATGAAGAATTGGATCATGTTGCGGGAAATGAGGCTTATTCCTTCACGGATGTTTTTTCAGGTTACCATTAGGTGTGCATTGCAGAAGAGGACAAGCCGAAGACGACATTCACCACCGAATGGGGATCGTTCGCATACCACGTAATGCTGTTTGGCTTGAAAAACGCTCCGGCCGTGCTTTCCCGGATTTTCATCGCTGCTTTTCGGGAGTATATCCACAAGTTTCTGGAAGTCTACATGGATGATTGGACTATTTACAGTCTGCTAAAGAAACACGCCACCCTGTTGCGTATTATGTTTGATCAGTGCTGCCAGTCGCAGATTTCCTTGAACTTGAAGAAATGTATTTTTGCAGTTCCTTTCAGCACACTGTTGGGACACGTGGTATGCAAGCAAGGGGTCTGCATCGACCTCGCTAAGGTCACAGTGATAGTCCACATGAAAGTCCCTGAATTAGTGAAGCAGTTGTGAGCACTGCTTGGGCACACAAGATATTATAGGCGGTTTATCCGAAATTACGCAAAGATCACTGCCCCTTTAGAAAAGCTGTTGCGGAAGTCTGAAGTATTCCAGTGGACGGAGGAGTGTCGGGAGGCCCTCAACACCTTGAAGGAAAAGCTGGCGACGACACCTATTCTGGTTCACCCCGACTGGGATAAGCAGTTCCATGTGCATATCGATGCGTCCAATATTGCACTTGGGGCTGTCTTGGCGCAACCCGGGGAGACGACACTTGACCACCTAGTCTACTTCGCCAACCACAAGCTGTCTAATGTGGAGAATAACTACACCATGACCGAATGGGAGGCACTGGCGATGGTGTATTCACTCTAGAAATTCTACCACTATCTTTTAGGAGGAAAATTCAAGTTCTTCACGGACCACTCTGCATTGAAATACTTGATGAACAAGCCTGTTTTGGAGGGACGGATCTGTCGCTGGCTTCTACTTTTCCAGGAATTCACGTTTGAGGTGATTTTCAAGCGTAGGAGGTTGAATGACATGCCCAATCATTTATCCAGATTGGAGACATGAGAGAACGAAGGCTCTTTAGACGATCAGCTGTCGGACACTGACCTCTTCCGAGTCGAAGCTATCCCAGATTATTTGGCTGACATTGCCACCTATCTGACCATGGGGCAGTTCCCTCAGCACTACACCCCACTCCAGAAATGCCACTTGGTCATCCGCACTGCCGAATACCAATTTATTGTGGGGAAGCTATACAAACTAGGCCTCGATGAGGTTCTGTGCAGGTGCATTCTTGACCATGAGCGCGACGCTGTGATGTGGGAGTGCCACAGTGGTGTTGTGGGAGGGCATATTGGGGAAAAACCCACCATGAGGAAGGTACTCCAGGCTGGCCTCTGGTGGCCAACGGTCCATGCAGACTACAAGATATTTGTTAAGCAATGCGATGTCTGTCAGCGAATGGGGAGGCCCTCTCATAGAGACGAGCTTCCATTACACCCAGTGCATGTGTTGTGGCCATTCGAGAAATGGGTCGTCGACTTCGTAGGTCCCATAGCCCCGGTCGCCAGACACTCCAAGGCCCGATACATCATTACCGCAACCGACTACCTCACCCGATGGGCCAAGGCGGCGGTGGTATGAGACTGCATGGCAGATACAGCAGCATGGTTTATATTTGAGAACATCATCAGCATTTTTGGCTGCCCACGAAGTTTAACCAGTGATCAAGGTACGCATTTCATTAATGACACGGTCAAGTCGCTGTTGGACACAGTTATGATTCAGCATCATAAAAGCAGCCCGTACCACCTGTAGGCCAATGGTACTATTGAAGCATTTAATAAAATTCTTGAAAAGGGGTTAACAAAGATCTGTAACGCCCAGTGGGATGATTGGGATGAACGGCTACCAGCTGCGCTCTGGGCCTACCGGACTACGGTGAAGCGCTTGACCAATCACACACCGTTCCAGTTGGTGTATGGCCGGGAAGCTGTGATCCCCGCCGAGTTCACGGTACCAAGTCTCTTAATGGCCACGTCTCTCAAGTTCTCGGAAGAAGCATCACTCCAGGAGCATCTACATGAATTACAGGAACTGGACGAGGCTCGGTTCCTGGCTGAATTTCACCAGAAGGTTAAAAAGGATAGGCAGAAAGCATGGCATGATCGCCACATCAAGAACAAAGCATTCCAGGTTGGCGGCAAGGTCCTTTTATACGACAGCAAGTTCCAAAAGTTCCCAGGAAAGCTGCAGATGCACTGGTTAGGACCTTATTTTGTTATCGAGATTAGAGAGTCCGGCGCCGTTCGTTTGGCTCAGTTGGACGGTACTGTTTTACCGGGATGGGGGAATGGCACATGCTTGAAACCCTACGAGGAGTAAGTTTCTTCCAACATTCATCAATAACTCTCGCAACCGAGAGCACCCGTAGAGTAGCGTAGTCGAATAACTCTCCCACAACTGGGATGAGCATAGGTAGTGTTTTCCGTTCCTGCATCATTCATCAATAATCCCTTTGTTGCGGGACCGCACCGCAATTGACTGTGGTCAGGGAGGGGCGCGTCCAGCGTGTCATCCCCATAGGCTTCTTAAACATGTCAATGTCAGTCTAGGTCATGTCAATCAGTACTTGTGTCAGTCCGTAGGATCGTCTAGAATTGCATCATAAATTACCATAATTGGAAGTAACCTTGCCATACTCATTTTGCCATCATCTGCAGTTACCTCAGCCATTGCGTCCACCCATTTCCCCATGCCACCGTCAGCAACTGTCAGAATACCCATTGGCATGCGATTGATCGCACGATTATCGCAGAAAGGAATGCCAGCAGGAATTAACTTGTTAAGCGGTCTCATCAACTCCACTCATGCCAGGTGATGACATAACTTGCATGAAAACCAAAAGAACGAGAATGTCGGACCAGTTTGAATTAGCAAGTGCAGCAGCACCAGAGAAGTTGAAGTCTCAAAACACACAGAACCAAGAGAGGAGACCAAGGCGAATTCTACAAGTCTATTAGCGTAGAGCCAAAATTCCGAAGGCCATCCCAGCTGTCACTGAACTAGAGCTCGATAGTATAATTCACAAGACCGAGTCTCTGGTCGGGAAATATGATAATGCAGCCTTGATCGATGCCAACCTTTCAAATGTTGCCGAATTCCCATCCCTCCATTGGCAGGTGTATATGGAGCACTACTACACCCCAGCTGGCAACTCAACCAACTGAATGTTACCAGAGTTCAGGGGCCTTCAGCAGCTGTCCCTGATGAGCTTAAGAAATCTTCCGATATTTGGGACCACAGGACCGGCTCTACAGTGCACACGCTTCCTCCTTAGCCACATTCAGAATGGGTCCTTGTGGCTGAAAAAGGAAATTCCCATTCATGCTGAGGATATTCATCGCCTCACGGGGCTTTCGCTGAATGGCGCAGATGTCTCGACTGCCTGTCAGACCTCCTCCAAGCGCGCATGCAAGACGGGAGATGCGAACCTCTATGTCAAATATGGCACCCGCTGGGGGGGGGGAAGGAGCCAAGATAGACCTCATCAATAAGCCCGAGATTCGGTTCACTTGCTACCTCATTTCCAACAAGACAATGAGGCACTACACTAAGGGCGAATGCACCTTGGACACTATATCCATTGCAGAGCACTGTGTCCAGGGCACCAAGCTGAATTGGTGTTCCTTCTTGTTAAAAGAACTGTTCGACGCGTGCGAGGAGAACTATAAGCATGCTACTAGTTTTATTTATGGATACTTGATCATTTCTTTTGCCATGTGGAAATGGCACACTCCCCTCATCCGGTTCCAAGTGGAGATTCTTGAGGGCTAGCCCCTTGCGATGAAGTTTACTCCGTGGAAGGTGTTAACCGATCCCAACACTAAACAGGTGAATGCAAAGGTGTTCCAGTCCTGGTACGGGCTAATGACGGACGTGGTGTCCAGTTAGCAACGGGTGCCCAGGAACTTGTTGGATGAGTATAGTGAGCAAGTGTGGCTCGGGGTAAGTCACAGGCATACTTACCTCTGACCCACTTGCGTGCTAGAAGACACCTTCCGCATGACGCCGCTGAAGTTCCAGTTGGATGATGCCACCTTTCACCGCGAAGTCTATTCGTGGCCGAGGGTCATGAAGCACACCCGCGACGGCATCCCCAGGTACAACTTTGAGCAAATGTTGCCATTGCAATAGCCTACCAAGACGGATGCGGCAACGCAACCACAGGAACTCCCCGAACCGCTCGTCCCCGTCGTCCGCCACTTCAACACACAAGTACGCAATTTCAATGTGGTGGCCCAGGTTATTTCTAGCGGTGTTGCTCCATTCCCTTTATTTTCTGAGTTTCAGCTTACGTGATCCACTTCGCACTCCCATACTGCTCCTCTCACCTCCCCCAGCCCCACTATCTTGTTTACCTCTGCTAGTCTAATCACAACTCCGATGGGCGAGAAAAGCAAGCCTACAGGGGTGTTGATTCAAGAAGAACCCCTCATTGACCCATCCTATTTCATCAATATTCACCTTCCACATCCCTCCGCCGCACCGTCCACCGCTCCATCCACCGTTCATTCGCCTGCCACTTCATTCTCCCCATCTAATTCATCTGCTACCATGTCCGACCCCATCATCTGGGAACTCCTGGGTGGGGACCGCGGGGCTGAGGTTGACTCTAGTACTGCCAGAGTCATCCCACCAGTCGACCCAGTGGAAGAACCCCACATTTCTCTTACTGATATATTCACACAGCAGACACACATTGTGTCCAACTCTGCAGAGGCTCAGCCTGAGCCAACGGTCCCTCCACAACCAGGCCACATTGATCAGCAAGAACGACTGGATCTGAATATGGCTAACTCTGCACACCCAGAGGCCACACCACCATCCTCTCTCGAGCATTCTAATCAATCAGTTTCCAGTGGGCAACCCTTGCAGGAAAGAATGTCAGAGCAGGGCGCTTCCGGGACTGCCAACTTAGAGACCTGGGGTACAGCTCAGTTGTACTTATTTATTCAGAGGGCCGCCCAGCAGGCCAAAAGACTTCATTCAAACCTCCAGCAGCGATGCACTGAGCAGCAACAACAAATTGCCGCACTTACTGAACAGCGCGACCAACTCAGAATAGCACAGGAGCAGTTGGAAGGACAGATAAGCAATGTCACTCAGGTGTTTTCCGAACTATGGCTGAATGTCGGGGCCCATTACCCTCAGCTGCCTTCCGACGTCACGACGAACAGCCTCGCACCCAGGATTTCCATCTCCGGCTTGCATACTACGGCCTACACAGGGAGAATTAGGAGCTTCACGCAGCGTTGGCTGCACGGCCAGCGCTACCTGACCCCGAGATTGTATATTCCACACAGGTTGCAGCTAAGCAGGGCTAGGCCGCTCAAATGCAGGCGACCCTTAACTCTACAGCGCGCGAGGCTTACGACCTCCTGAAAAGTCTGCAGGAGTGTTCACTAGCCTTGACAGTCAAAACGCAGCCCATTTCCACGCAGCTGCAACAGATTTCAAGGGAAATTCAGGAGACCGTGGACCTTGCGCGGTTGGACCAACTATATGCCTAGGCGGACGAGCTTGAGGTCCAGATTCAAAAAACTGAGGCCAACTCAGCGATGGCCAAGCAGGTAATTCGTGAACTCCGTCCGCCCATTCAATCCAGTGCCAGATCAATGCAACAGCTAGCCGTCGAGGCCGAGCACCAGCTTACCACGGTGTTCGGGGCTGTCCCGAAACACATAGAGGAGGCTGCTGCCACCAAGATCGCTGAAGAAATGGATTCACTGATGCAGGGGTGGCAGGAATCTATGTCGGCCTTCATCGAGCTTAGAGCTATAGTGGTTTGCAGAGTCCCAGAGTTGGGGCCCTTGTATGAACAACCAGCAGAAGGTGCACAACGAGAACAGGAACAAGATGAAGGCACACAGGGCGAACAGGGCACGGGATCAAGTGGGGCAATGGAGATAGAGACTGTTATTTGTGATTGACTCGGGGACAAGTCAAGAAATTGTGGTCGGGGCCTGTTGGGGCCCTTGTTTTGGAAACCCATTTTGAATATTTTGAATTTTTAATATAGGAGAGCTTTTTCGGTTGCGGCAAGATGACACATGGCAATCGCGACCAAGTCACAACTACAGCAAGCCGCGGAGCTATTGAGGTCACGTAGAAGAAAGAGATAGCCGAAGATAGCAGATGCATGAGGATATACAGCAGAAGACAAAAAGTGGAACACACAGATAACAGGATAGAAGCTGAAAGCAGCTGAAAAAGAACAAAAAGATCAGGAACTAACAGTTGCGGAAGTGGGTGAATAAAAAGCAGTCACCCGGCCGAAAGAAAGAAATGCAAAAGGAGACGGAACGCAGAGCGACTGAAGGAGATCGGCCAGGATATCTATGTAGTTCCTAGGGTTCTCTCATTTACCTTTCTGTTATGTAAGGCATCTGTATCAGACTGTAAGCTCTCCTTGCGGAAGCTATGTAACGATGGTTGTGGATGAAGATATCAATACAATTGCAGGTTGCTGTCCTATTGTGTAATTAATATGCATGCATGTTGGTTATAGTGATTTAAAGTTTTATTTGCTTAATACCTGCTGCCCTATGAATGCTCTTGCGTATCTACCTATGTTTATTCAATTCATTCAATAATAATCATGAGTTGCGGATCCTTCCTCTATTATCGATCTATTCCCCCTCTGCATGTGGTTGCGGCACGCCGTGGGTGAGACTCTCTGCTCCCCGGAGCAGGGTGATAATTCTAGCGTGGTTCTAGAATACAGCGGATTCCTTTGTTAGCCTCAGCCCTTGAACCTGGGTCTCACCGACCTGTTTCTATCCAACACCTGTAGAACAAACATTACCGAAAGAGAAGGAGGTTCAACAACAAAATCAACAACAAGTAACAACTTCCCCTCCACCATTCCCAGAACTATTAATCATACCACGCCCATTAGAACATCCTAATTTTGATCTTCTGGGAGAATTTAAAAATTTGTATATAAAAATCCCTCTCCTCCAAGCTATCCAAGATATTCCTATATATGCAAAAAACATTAAGGAATTATGCATAAAAAAGCCAAAGAGGATAACAACCACCAATCCAACTATCCAAATAGTTGGTACTTTATCTGACTTATTATCAAGAATGGAAACACCCGTAAAATATGAAGACCCAGGAAATCCCATAGTGACAGTGAAAATCCATGGGAAATTGTTTCCAAATGCATTAGTTGATTTGGGAGTAGCAATCAATATCCTAACAACCACTAGCTGTCAAAAACTTGGCATTACATCGCTAGAACCAACAACAACCTTATTAGAATTGGCTGACCAATCGGTAGTCAAACCAGAGGGTACACTACAATATGTAATGGTATCTGTAGATTCCTAGGAATACCCTGCTGACTTCCTAGTTATAAATCCAAAGAATTGGCTAGAAGGACACCCGTTAATCTTAGGTAGACCCTGGTTGGCAACTGCCGATGCTTATATTGGATGTCGACAAGGCAACATGACAATAACAAGGAGAAACCATGTCAAGAATTTAGCTTTATATCCCCCAGCCCAGCCAAGTCTATCAATAATCAAAACTAAAAAACAACATGTATCATATCTTATGGAAAATATAAGATCACCTCTAACTATAGAAAAGTCTCTTGATTTCAATGATCAAACAAAGAATGATATCATCAATAGTTTTATTAATAAACCACAAATCAGATCCCATCTACAATGTCACATGATCAAGGCAGCATTTGATAATAAAGAAGAAGAAGATCCTTTGAAATACATTCCTGATCAAGTAATACCCACTACTTCTGTGTAAAATAGCAATATTGTAGAAATTGAGCCGGGAAAAACTCTAAACATTAACAAAAATCTGACTGTTGAATAAGAAGAGAAGTTGGTCCAACTATTGCGAAAATACAAAGCAGCCTTTGCATGGGATTACCCCGATATGAAAGGAATTGACCCTCAATTGTGTACACACCACATATATATTGAAAAAGATGCGAGACCCATTTGCCAACCCCAAAGAAGACTAAACCCTCACCTGAAAGATATTGTGAAAGCTGAATTACAAAAACTATTGGATGTTAATTTCATCTACCCAATATCTGATAGCAAGTGGGTCTCTCCATTAGTAGTGGTACCAAAAAATAACGGAAAGTGGAGAATATGTGTAGATTATCATGAACTTAACAAGGCAACACAAAAAGACCACTTTCCCCTTCCTTTCATCGACCAAGTATTAGACACATTGGCAAGAAAGAAATTATTTTCTTTCCTCGATGGCTTCAGTGGGTATAATCAAATCCAGATTGCCCCTGCAGACCAAGACAAAACCACTTTTACCTGTCCATGGGGGACATTTGCCTACCGAGTCTTACCTTTTGGCCTATGCAATGCCCCTGCTACATTCCAAAGGGCCATTATCTTCATCTTTGCAGACTTAATAAATGAAGGTCTCAAAGTATATATGGATGACTTCACACCTTATGGGGATGAATTTGAGCCAACATTAGAAAATTTAGAAAAGGTGTTGCAAAGATGTATTGACACTAGTCTTTGTTTAAGCCATGAAAAGTGTCATATGATGTTGACCAAAGGAGTTATATTAGGGCATTATATTTCAGCAGTTGGAATTTAGGTGGACCCAGCTAAAATTCAAATAATCTTGTTAATACCCACACCCACCACACAAACAAAGGTACGTAGCTTTCTTGGATTTTCTGGTTATTATAGAAGATTTATAGAACATTATTCTCAAATAACTGCACCTTTATATGCACTAACTGGAAATGTTGATTTCATTTGGACAGATAAATGTGACAATGCCTTCAATGATCTGAAAAAGCTTGTTTCAACAGCCCCAGTGTTGAGGGGCCCAAATTGGAATTTTGCATTCCAAATTTCATCCGATGCCTCAAACATAGCAATTGGAGCAGTACTTGGGCAGGAGGACGACAAGAATCCATATGCAATCTATTACATTAGCAAAAATCTATCTCCTGCTGAATTAAATTATACTGTGAAGGAATTTTTAGTTGTTATACATGCTATAAATAAGTTTAGACATTATATAACTGAGTATCATGTAGTACTATATACTGATCACTCTGCCATTAAATTTCTAGCAAATAAACCTGTTACAAATGGAAGAGTGACAAGATGGTTGATTTTATTGCAGTAATTCGACATTACAATCAAAGATCGACCTGGAAAAGAGAACCCTGTAGCTGAATTTTTGTCAAGAATGCCAAAGCCAACAGATACAGAAGCAATTGAAGACCACTTCCCAGATGAACATTTTTTCGTTGTTACCGTCAGAACCCCATGGTATGCTGATATAGCAAATTATTTGGAAATAGGTAAATTACCTAAACATCTATCCCTTAATGAAAGAAAACAGATAATACAACGTAGTACCCGATTCTCTTGGATTGGGGGCTACCTATTTCACACAGGGGCAGATATGAAAATAAGAAGATGTGTCCGGGAGGACGAGGTATTTGATATTTTGAAAGCATGCCATGATGGGCAGTGTGGCGGGCATTTTTCAGATCATAGAAACTCCCATAAGGTTTTACGAACAGTCTATTATTGGCCTACCATCTTTAAAGATGCCAAAAAATTTGTGCAGGCCTGTGATAGCAGCCAAAGGGCAGGTCGCCCTGGGCAGTCTAATGAAATGCCTTTGAACCCTAAACTAGTGATTGAACCATTCGAATGCTGGGCGCTTGATTTTATTGGTCCTATTAGCCCCCCATCAAACCAAAAACCATACAATCTAGTTGCAACCAAGTATGTCACTAAGTGGGTCGAAGCAGAGGCACTTTCAAAAGCTACAGAGGACTCTGTAATACAATTTAATTTCCAAATCTTTGTGCGATATGGCCTCCCAAGGGACATAATCAAATATGGAGGACCATAGTTTGTAGGTAATAAACTAGCTGAAACACTACAAAACTACCACTTTTAGCACAAGATTACAACCCCGTACCACTCACAGGCCAATGGCCAAGTAGAGAGCACGAACAAAGTGGTTGAATCTATATTAACAAAAAAATTTGCCTCACACAAATGAGATTGGGCCTACAGATTGCGAGAAGCATTGTGGGCATATCAAACAACGTGGAGACCCACTACGGGATATTCACCATACCAATTAGCATTTGGAAAAGAAACCATCTTTCCAATAGAATTTGAAATTCAGACATTAAGAACAACTCAAAAGGTGGGTCTAGATCTAAATGAAGCCCAGGCCAAAAGAATGCAGCAAATTAATGAGTTAGATGAAATTAGGCTCTCTACTCTTCAGCACACAGTGTTAATTCAACAACGGAGATCAAAATGGCATGACGCCCTTATCAAAGAAAACATCTTCCACGAAGGAGACTGGACACTCCTATATGATTCTAGGTTTCAGGATTTTCCAGGGAAACTATAGACACGATGGCTTGGACCCTATGAAATACAAAAAGTGCACGATAATGGCACTATTACATTAACTACCATTGATGGATCTGAGCATTCCTTTAAGGTAAACAATCATCGAGTATGATTGTATCATAAACCGCTTACCCGGGAATCCTTTTACCAACAGTTACGGGAAGATTCTACCATGGAAATTCTGAAGGGGATAACTCATCGGCACGAGTTTATTAAATCATTTCTCATTTTTAAAATTTTTTACATGAATATTGTTCATTTATTTGGATTGTTTGTTTTAGAGAATTCGTTTTTTCCAAATCTCTATTTATTTCGTTTATTTTCATTTTTCGTTGTTTGTTTCATGGAATTATGTTTTTTTCAAAAACTCTGTTTATTTTGCTTGTTTTGAGTTTTTGCTATTCCTTTATAAAGGAACAACACTCTTGTTGTTCCTTTCGAAAGGAACAACAGTTTTGCAAATTGTTTTTGTTGTTCCTTTCGGAAGGAACAATAGTTCCACAGATTGTTTCTGATGTTCCTTTTAAAGGAACAACACCTTTCAAGTGGATTGTTTTTGTTTTAGATCAACATTTTTTTAAGGCAAACATATTATTCATACAAATTAAAGCTTACTGTAATCAGAAAATCAAAATAAATCATCATTTTTAAGAAAATTGTTTAGTAATGATAAGAAAAAGGGAAAAAGGGACATAATCAATAACATGATTTTGTTGTTTTACTACCACTGAATTTATCTGATCGATTATCCTTATCATGATTGGTTCTTTCCCATATTTTATAACTTTCCTTGATTTTTATTTATGGAGTAGGAATAAGGGCATATTATTTTCTATTGAGATGTTCAGACTTCTTCCACCATCCCTACTCTTAAGGAGTGTTGAGCCATCCTTATGAATAACTAGGAAAGTGCTATATGAAAGACAAAAAAAATTATATATTTCACTAATAATTTTATGATTTGGTAGATGGAGGATAGGGGGTCTCATCAAGAGCCAGCCTACCATGATCATAACGAGGTCAGTGAAGTGGCATTCCCATCATGGCCACCAAACTAGGGATATGGTCCAATGGAAAATTGAAAAAAAATTAAAGAAGTCCTTGGAACAGGAGGCCTCATCACGAGCCGACCTGCCCACTTTTCACTTCTTCCTGGTGAATGGCATTGTGATTTATCTGGTCACCAAGCCAGCACAATGGCCTCCATTATGACATTCAACAAAGCACTTCCTCAGCATAAATAAAGGACAATGGTTCCAAGGGTGAGAAAGCAACTCTGTTAAGGTTATGGACACCTGGGGGCAACAGAGCTCTGCTGATGGTATTGGAGTCACATTTATACACATTAATAGTCATATTAAACCTTTTTTTCCTATATCTCTATTTAAATATCAGATGAAAGTATGAATCCTTAACCTTTGATTCCAAACCTATTATACATGAAAATAATTACAAATCGATCATATTAGTTTGAAGTGGGTAATAAATGCATATGTACTTATGTTTATCTTAAGTTGTCCCTTATCCTTATATTTGAATCATTACAAATGATTTTATATCTATTAATGATTATCACACGCATTGATTTCAGTAATTTCTATAATTTGATTGAATGTATCATAATTATGCCTGCTTTTTCCCTGCTGTACTATTGTTGTGCCACACTTGCCTCTCTCAATTGACGGTTGAGGGTGACCTATCATCCATCAGGGGGGGCGCGGATGTTTTCATGTTGATAAAATCCCGATATTTCTTTACCTGTATGCAAACCAAATCCCTGCATTCTAGGGAATAACAAAATTTAACGACATTATTCCAATTCACCATGCTGTGTTGTTCCATTGCGATCATTGTGTGTTTGGAAAGAACTAACAAAGTGCATAAACGATGGGAGGATGACCAATTCGCAGTGAGCCGCAAGTGCTAGTCGTTTTTGATGCTGCATGAGAGATTTTGGAAAGATTAGGATGGATTACATATTTCATGAGGATGCAACAACCCCATGAAGTAGTGGCCACCAAATTTTTATAGAACTTGCAAGAAGGATTATCCATGGTTAGGGGAAGACAGATAGCTGTATTCGATGAAATAATTGCAAAGGTGTCTGGCATACCAGCACAAGGAACTATATGGAATCAGAAGAAGTTTAGGCTTCAAGAAGCCATGAATATTTTTCAGGATGATGGACAGACATTGGTTGTCAAAGGAAAAGGAGTTTAGCCAGCATCATTGGGAGAACCATGGACGAAATTGGCCAAGATAGTGCAGGCCTATATAACGTTTGACGGAAGGAAAGAAGTGGTACGACCTCGCCACCTTAAATTATTGGCTGTATTAAAACAGAAAAGCACTATAAATTTTCTTGCATTTTTAAATTCCCTACTACATGATACTGCCCATAGTATAAGAAAAGCTCAGCATGCAGACATGGTGGTTAGCCACCATTGCCTAATTCAATTAATATTAAGTCATAGCCTCGCCCAGCAATAGAACAGCTGGGAAGAGTTGATATTCTCCATTGATGGAGGGTTAGAATTACCTGCCCCGAAACGGAAGAGAATGGCTGGCTCAATAGTTGAGCCATCAACTCACAGACAATCCCTCCATTTAAAACGAAGTAGGGGATGATGGAAGGACTTCTGGGAAGTAGTATCCATCCCCTATAATTGCACAGCTCAGAGGATGAAAAACCTCCACAATTGGAGGGAGGAAGTCCTTGTACTGAAGAAGAGGAAATGGAAGAATAAATTCTCTACTCGGATGAAGAAGAAATAACCACACCAGTGGTGAGAAACAATCCAGTGTAGAGGAAGGAAATACTGAGGAAGAAGAAATTGAAGGAGAAATTTGATATTCGGATGAGGAAGAAGGAAGATATCATACCTGTGAGGAGGATGAAGACAATCATAGTAGCGAAAAAGAAGGAACAGAGCCTCCTGAAAATGCTATCGTAAGCACTTTACAGGAAGACCAATTGGCCCAAATTCTGGCCAATACGAGTGACTATGTGCAGCCTCATAACCCTTTGGATCTTAACATTGATATTAATCAGTTGTAGGAGCACTCTATAGTAAACAAAGAAACAGTTGAAGAATTGCTGGATGAAACAACAAACCCTAGAGAAGCTAGGGTTGCTTCCCCTGAAAGGCATGAACAAGAAAAAGAGAACACCGAAGCAATATCTCAACTTGGAAACCCTCAGGGGATTGCAGAGTCAACCGAGGGTATGATTCCTGAAGAATTTAGCCAAGGGCATATGAATGTTGAAGAAGAACCCCAAGCAGAAGACCAAGAAGAGAACTTAACTGAAGGCACAGCTGATATGGGGCAAAACCCTGTCGAGCAAACGGGTTCAGATAAAGGAACAACTATTCCATTAAAAAAGAGGAGGAAAGTGACTGAGATTGAAAAGCTTCGCAGGGAATGAATGAAGCTTCACAAACTCGTGGAACAACTCAGGCAAACCATTAAGGTTCTGAGAATGAAACAAATGCCTAAGCGAGCCCCCAAGAGAAGAAGCATAGCTACCAAGCGAATTTTGAAAAAGAGAAAGCTGACCGCTAATAGGAACCCCCAAGTTACAGAAGCCATGCCTGAGCCTAATTATGGAGATACGAAACAGTAAACATTTGTTCCAACACAAGCTGTTCCAGAGAGACCTACTTTAAGTGAAAAAATACAAGCTAGTAGTCAGCATATTTTTAGTGACCCGACTCTAGCTAGACTCCAAGAGGAGTTGGCATAGGCTCGAATAGAAAGGCAAAGGTTGGAAGAAGACACTATCCCAAGGAAAAGATATCAGGAGTTGCAGCAACAGATGAAGATTATCCATGAAGCAGAAGCTGAAGCTCACGAAAAGTGTTGAAGAGCAGAGGAAAAGGCCGACAAGGTAATGAACCAATTAAAACTAGCCTACAATCGAATGGACACTCTTTGCTCATTGTACACTGATGTCTTAGCCTGTAGATGCCCCACCAAAAACTATGCTTTATTTTTACTAGAAAGATATTTACAGCTAAATATTAAGGCAGTTAGGGAAGGAAAATCCATAGAGCTAAAAACCATAGATGAATTTGTATCATGCTACAAAATTTATGGGATCAAAGTACAATGCCTTTTGTGTGAATTTTATTTACATAATCTAATACTTGAAAACGATTGTGAATCAAATCCTAGCCCTTTTGTGGGAGATGTCCAACATCAGGCATTTATTTCCTTTGTTTTAAATCAATTAAAATGGCTTAAAGCCTATAATTCTTTTCAAAGGCAGGAAAATGAATTAGATTTGTGGGTTAGGAGTGAACCTCAGAACCCATTTCAATTTTGGGCTAGGCAGAAAATTTTGATGACAAAGGAAGACATTATCCAAGCATTGGGGCCTATCCACAAATCAATTATTTTGAATGGAACAGATTATTTCTTATCCATTAGAAACTAGGCTTATGTAGCAGCTAAGGTCTGGTGGAGAATTTCCAATCAGAATGTGCAAAATAGAGAACCATTTAATTATAGAAACTTTGGGCTAGTTGTAGACCGCTTGATTTCCTATAGTAATCTCATTTTAAAAGAAGGACCATTCTAGCTAGGATGTAGGTTCCGAAGCCCTATTGCATGGTATCCTGCTTCAGACTACAAAGCCATTTACGAACTCCCTGAAGGACAGACAGAGCATGTTTTTGAGGAATTAGCTGCACTACATGGTTTTAGGCCTTTTGATGACAAACCTTATCCGGCCTATTCTTTGACTGCTCTCCATGTGAACTATAGTTTTCATGAGGACATGAAAAAGATTAAGCAGGGGGGTATGTTGGGTAGTGAAAAAGGTATGAGATTAATGTGTATCTTCTCATTATTTTATTATAGACATACTCCTTTTTACCTTGGGAAGGTAATTTATTATAAGAATTATGATAGAATTGGAAAGGTTTATGTTTATTGTAAAAAGATGACTAAAGATTGTTTTTTGTTGATAAAACAGGAATTAGACGAAGTGAACAGTTGTACCAAAGGCGAGGCTGAGCTCAATGTAACTACTGCTCCATCATCGTTAAACCACATCCAGCCAAAGACAAGGAGATCCGAACAAATTGCTAAGAAAAGGAAGGGGACAGCTCGGCTTTGGTCAAAGTAAACAAGATGATAACTAAATGAAGGGGAGCGAATCCCTCAGGATCCTTCAATCTTTAGGGATCGTTGTTCAAACTCATCTTATTCCTTGTCTTGTCCATCAGGGTCTAATATATAAAGTAATGTCCTTTAGTGATCAAGGGGTCAGAAATTTCTTATATTAAAACATTTCCTCTGTAATATTATGTTTATTGACTCTTGGCTTTAAGAGAATAGTCTCTGTAATACTTTATGTTCGATTAATATCAAACACGCATTTAGTTTCATCTCTTAAGTTCTGAAGTAGCCTAGCAGTATTTCACTGGCGCTAAGGGCCCGGCTCTGGTGGAATTACCTTGTTGTTTGTATTCTTAATCTTTTCTTACTGTTGTGTGAGGGTGTGTTTAAATTTTATTTCGATTGCAGAATTGATTAACTGTCATTGGATTGAATAAAAATTCATTGTGATTCTTAACGAATTGCATTGCTATTTTATCATTTGCAAGAAGTATGTTCGTTGTTTATTTACCTTGCTATCGTTATAAAGCTTTGTTGTTCTATATTCAATTCTAGTTGTTGTTCTATTGGTTTGTGATTTGTTATAATTAATTGTTGTGTAGTATTGGTTGTTGACAGGATTGGAGTATGGAGAGTAGTTGCTTGATTGCGTTAAAATTATAATTTTTGTTCAATTCATGTTGTTGTTCCATCTCTGTTTATTGGTCATTTCAGATTTATAGCTTCAGATTAGTAGATAGGTTGGTTACAGTTGTTGTAAATGCATAGGAATTACACGTTGTTGTTCCTTTCTAGATTGTGTTATTAGTTCCTTTCAGTTATTTTCATCAGCAAGCAGTTTGAGTTTGATTTCATTTCCATTGCTTTAAGAACAAGACCACCAACTGTAGCGGACACTGGTTACTGCTTCCAAGTTCGCAGATTGGTTATCTTGCCTCAGTGTGATTTCAGTTGCATCGATTTCTAAGGGAAAGAGATACTGCTACTGTATCCCTGATCGATGGTTTGCAGATTGATGTAGTTAAGATTTCAGAGCATTTCCATTTATGTTACTGTAATTAGATTTCTTTACAAGCATTCGTTTACTCTTGTATTCAACATTTTGTACTACATCTTCATAGCATTACTCTTAATTAATTGTAGCCTCAAACAGAGTATAATCTTGAAATAAAAATTCGCTCCCGGATTGATAATTAATGTAGCTTAATTAGGTGTTCAAAAGATACCTTTTTATGACTCAACAATGATGAGACTTTTCAACCATGGGATGAGACTTAAAGACCTTATTTGGAAATGAAAAATAACTTTTTAAAGACTTCTAAACCTATCACCTACCTTTATCCAGAATGAAATGACTCAACACCTATTTGAAATTATGACTGAAACAAGGTAAACTTTCAAAGTTCAGAAAAAAATAAAAATAAAAAAAAATTAGGGTGATAACAAATGTGTTTGCATCCAATTATCTTTTAAGTACTTTTGAAAAGCCATTGTATGCTCATAATTATAATGTAATAGTTAATATATTTTAAAATTATGTGGGCTTTTGAATGTGATATGAACATGGTAAAATGTGAATATGAATGTATCCCCCCCCCCACCAACTGATGGTATTGGCAATTTTATGAAATGAGGAAAAGAAATGTTTTTTCCAAAAATTATCATTCTAGCTTTTCAAGGAATTATATGGTAAAAAATTAGAAAATTACATACCTTAACTTACACTTTGGAAATGGATGAGTTGCATGTGTGGTGGATGCAAAATTCTGATCACAATGTTCTTCATGTGGCTGTACAAGTTATGGATAAAAGATTCAAGATGACTTTTTATTGCTTCTACTAAAACTGATGAATTTTCTATGAAATGATGTTGATTCTGCAACTTTCCTCTAATTCTGCAGCTGCCATCTGATTCTCCAGTGGCCATCTGATTTTTCTGCTGCCCTTTGATTCTGCAGTTGTCATATGATTCTGCAGCTACCATCTGATTCTATAGCTGCCATATGATTTTGCAGCTGCAGAATGGTGCTGATCTATTGTAGTTGCATATCTTCTTCATTTTCTTCAAAATGTTGAAAATGATAGTCTTCATGTCTTCAAAAATCGTTGGCATAATTCCTGCTATGTGAATAGATGTTCTAATGTCGAACATAGCAGGAAATTGTTAACTTAATGACCATTAATGGATGCCACTAGTCAACAAGAGAACTCTCACCATTAATGACAATGAAAGTCAAGATGCCCAAACACATCTTGCTAGGTATGAATAATTTTGTTGTTGTCAAGTACTTAGAAGATCCGATGAACAAGGGACATTAATGTATTCCCAGTGTTCGTCAGCAAGAAGACTTGTCATTAAGGCATGCAAGCCTCAAGGTGTTTTGTAAATATTTTAGACTCAAAGAACTATGGAATTAATAATTTACATTGAAGCAAGGTTTATTTGCGAAATGAAAATGACAGGAGAAGGAAAATGGAAAATGAAAATGGGTAACAAGCATGTAACCGAGCTTCTTGCTTTTATTTGTGGGTTAGGAGTAGACAAAGAGTAATGGAAAGTGTATGTGAATAAAAATGAATAACTGACTCTTGCTAGGAAAATAACTATGGCTTGCTTTGAATTGCTTGGTTGGATTTATAATTCAAAAGGGAGTAAAGGTAATGGCCTTAATGGATATAGACATGGAATTGTTTTTATGTTTCTCATGAAATTGGTCCTTTGAAGACCAATTGTGCTGGCAAATTAGTTTCATTCAATGATCATTTGATCATCCCAAACCTGAAAAAAAAAAAGAAAAAAAAAAAAAAAACTTGACATAAAGAACATAAGTGTGTTAAAAAAGAAATGGCCAATTCCTCTTTGATTCTTATGCAAAAATTTGAATGTCAAATGAAACAGATTAAGGAAAATCAAAAGTGTTATATTCAGTCCAATTCATGATATTGATAACAATCCATTTTTAATAAATAACCATGAAAAATAAATCAACGCCCTGTTGTCGGATGACTTCATGTACTGTGCTCAACAAAAATGATTGGCATCACAAAGATTTGTTGTGTCCTACAAGTTAAAGCTTCATAGAAAAATACACAGCAACAATATTTTTTTAATGCCAAATATTCAGAAATCATCTAAATAATCTTCCAATTGTTCTACAAGTCATTGTCAAATTGACTTGTCACCTATTTTGCAAAATCCTGTTGTCAACAATATTTGAAGTGGAAAAAAAAAAACACTTGCGTGAAAAATTATTTCAATCAAATTTTGCAAGTATTTTTCGCCTTATAAATTGCTTCAATAAATCGATTGTATATGCAAACTTTTTTATTTCTCATATATATATATATATATATATATATATATATATATATATATATTATTATTATTATTATTATTATTGTGATGAGACACATATGTGTCTAAAATCAAATTAGACTCTTAGACCACATGCCATGCGGAGCAGAGTTTCTTATTGACTTGGATTCTTCTAAAATCAAATTTATTAAATCAAATTGGAATCTTAGACCACATGTCATGTGGATCAGAGTTTTTTATTCACTTTGATTCTTCTGCTTTCAACTTTCCATGTTTAAACAATTCAAAACAAATCGTTTTCTCCTCACCCAATCTGCAAAATGGAGCTCCAAAGAACCCTAAATTGCTCCCAAATGGTTGCGAAATCCACAAAATCACTTTCAATTTACCTAACTCACCCCATTCCCGAAGAAACCCATGTTTTATTTTTTCCTAATTCGCCTTGGTTTGCTCAGAAAATGCGTTTTAAAATAGGGTGTTTTAAAAGTTACGCATTTTTGGCAATTACTTCTGCAACAAAATAAAATTGTTGTGGTTTGATTTTTTTATTTGCAGGTTTTGATGTGTAATGGCTTGTCTCTCACAGAGAAGTTCAGATTAATCTCCCTCATTCCAATTACCTTCAATGGAATCTACAATCTTCTCTTCATCAGCAGTCTTCAATATTCTCTTCATCAACAGTTTCTTCATATGATACACTTTCATTGTCTGTCTCTACAACTTTTAAAATTGATTTCTAATAACTACTGCTTGAGGAAGATCGAATATGGAAAAGAGAAGGTTCAATTTTTTTTTATTGCGGTGCATGGGTCTTTGTGTGGATTGAAGGCCTGCATATATGTGTAAGGCCAAGCCAAAGGCTGGCCTCACGCATATGCATGGGCCTCCTTTCCATGGGCCAAAAAAGAAAATCTATTATGTTTCATTTTTTTTATTTTTTTTAAAAGAAAAATTATGCACATGCAATTCAATAAATCAGAAAAAGATTGAGATGATGCAAAACATTAAAATTTGCAGAACCGATAAAAGAAGGATCATAACTCAAATGAAGATTTTCAATAGAATTGCTGTTCAATTTCCAACAAAGTTTTTAATGAATTTTTGAATTTTAATTTTTAAATTGACTGGTCTTATTTTCTGATCTTCTAGGTCACAACGAGGCACGGGAAGAGAGCATACTAGTCAGCGTCGTCAAATAAATTCATATTTTCACACACAAATTGTATTTCTAATGGTGATAAAAAAATGAAGTGATTCTTACTCCGACACTGAAATTAATTCAAAATGAGTTAATCAACGTTGATTATTATTATTTTGAAAACAAAATAATAAAAAAATTCTAAAATTCTAGCTAAGTTTGGTTTTATTTCTATCTATCTAAAAAAAGTATTTTTATTTTTATTTTTAACTATATTCATGCTTCCAATGAAGCCATTTGCAGATTATAATTTTTGAAATGCTCATATCCCAACTTGAAAAATGTATCTCATTGTTTGTAAGGATATGCGAAATCGACTTGATCTTTCGATTTTCCACAAGGATCTCTTGAAAAATTGATGAATGTTGTGGCGCAACCGCCTTTTGATACCATTCCTCAATGTAATATTTGGGTTGCATTCTAGATCCTCTGTCCATAAATGGTTAGTAAAAAACAAAAAAACAAATAAAATACACTCTAGACTGAAAGCTAGTTCCTATGCACACTTCCTCGGCAACGACGTCAAAATGTTGGGGCAAACTGATTTCATATCATTTAATTTGTCAACCTGGGGGTTTCGTAAACATGTGAAGCATGCGTGCACTATATGTGCTAGAAATTGTCTTTCATTTTACATCAATCTAACTACAAAATAATGAAAACCAAATCATCTAATCTATGAAATCAAATAATGAAAATGAAATTCAACTAACCTATGAAATCAGGCAATGAAAAGAAATAAAACAAATTTAAAAGAAAATATAGCGCGCGCAATCACACTTGCAGGAATTGAAATTTTAATCTAGGAAATCATTTCAAATCATGTAAAAAAAAACAACTAAGATATTTTCAATCACTCCAACATCTAATATGGAAGTATGATAGAATCACCCTCTTGAGATGATAAGAAACCGATGATACTTTAGTCTTTAAATCTATGAAATCAGTTAAAGCATGCAAATGGAAAAGTCAATAATTGCATAAGTTAGATATTTGAGCATTTATAAATATGATAAAATCACCTTCTTGAAATGATCTTCAAGAATACCCAATTATACAATTGAATGAGGATCTAAAAAGAAATGTAAAAGTATGTAAAAGTAAAGTTCAATGATTGTATAGGTTGAACATTAAATCACCCAATTTGGAAGTATGACAAGTCACCTTCTTGGCTTGATCTTTTATTCAATTATACAATGAATTGATAGTTTGATCTAAGAAAATAAATAACAGAACATGAAAGGAAACTAATTAACATAACATAAAAGTAAATCTCAATGATTGCATAGGTTGAAAATTCAATCACCCAATTTGGAAGTATGACAAGTCACCTTCTTGGCTTGATATTTTATTCAATTATACAATGAATTGATAGTTTGATCTAAGAAAGTAAATAACAGAACATGAAAAGAAACTAAATAGATGTGAGCTTTAGTGCCTCAAACTTAATCCAATTGGAAAATAGATAAATCTAACCTTTTTAAATGTTTTTAGAAAAGCAAATATTACACAATTATTCTAAAACTAATATTAAGAAAGCAAATAAACTTTAATCTATAAAAGCAAATAAATCTCACACATTTTAGGAAGTTGGTCTAAAAGTATGAGAGATGGTAAATTGAGATGCTCCATATGTCAGCAAAACCAAATCAAAATGAAGGAACATTCATGAGTAAGGTTCCAAAATCTAATTCTGTATTCAAAGCTTGAGCATAACTCCAATTTTAGACATGATTTGATAGGAGAAAGCTTCCCCTATTTATACAAAAGATGAGAAGATGCCTCATTAATGAGAGTCCATGAATCTCTCCCTATATCTCTAGAGTTACAATCCAAAGAGGAAGTGATAAGGCATATGTCTTATTAGAGTTACAATACAAATAGGAAATGGGACACATATCTTTATGATCCCATGATCTTCTCCATCCAAATTCGAATTTTCCCTTAAGAGGCCACATAAGAGTTTTTTGGAAGCTTCTTTTTTACCTACACATGGCAACAATCTCATTCCACTTGTTAGGTATAAGTATGTGCATATTATTTTCTAATTTTTAACCATAGAATCACTTAAAATATTAGGAATTAATAAAGTTTGGAAAAACATAAATGTAACCCAATAGTGGATGGTAAGGTAAATATAATGAAATGGAGGTGGAGTGAAGGTGATAATATGGAGATATAAGTGAAAATGTAATGGACGTAAATGAAAATTTCAAGGCCCAACAGTATCTTGATAGTGGTGCTTCCTTCCACATGATGGGAGATAAGGAGCTTTTCAGTGACTTGGAGGAGAAAATCTCTAGATGCATATGGAGATGAGCAACGACGGACGATATAGTGTGACTGGCATTGGTACCATTACCTTTGAGAGGGAGTCAGGTAAACGATTTCTGTTGAAAGATGTTATGCATGTTCTAGTTCTAAATAAAAACTTGGTCTCAGTCGCGATGTTGGAGGACCAAGGTTATGAAGTTGTTTTCAGTGATGGAAAAGCTTTCTTGTGACACAAAAGAATGGTTCAAACCAAGAGGAAAAGGATTTGATTTAAGAATCTCTACAAGCTAGAGGTAGATGGCTGCATTGCAATGATGGGCAAAGAAGAAGAAGTGGTGAGCCGGGATGAGGGTGAATTATGGCACAAGCGATTGGGTCATCTTCACCACGGCGCCCTAAAAATTTTGCAGCATATTTCTACTGGACTTCCCAAGGGTACACTTGCATAGTTAGATCAGTGCAAGGGATGTACTATGGGTAAGTTTGTAAAGTCCACCTTTCATGAAAAGGAGAGTAGTGGTTCGGTGATCCTACAGAGAGTTCACACAGACATGTGTGGACCATTATCGGTTGCTTCAACAACAAAACACAGGTATTATGTTATTTTTGTTGATGAATTTTCTCATAAATTCTGGATATTCTTCATGCAGAAGAAGGAAAAAACATTCTCAAAGTTCTGTGAGTTTGAGGCATTGGTTGAGAAAGAGTTGGGGAAGCAATTGAAGGCTCTGCGGAGTGATAATGGTGGAGAACACATCTCGAACAAATTCAAAGACTTCTGTAGAAAAGAAGTAATTTGAAGAGAACTCATAGTGCCTCATAACCCACAGCAAAATGGGGTTGCGGAGAGGAATAATAGAACGACCATGGGTGTTGCATGAGCTATGCTGCATGATCAGGGCCTACCAATGCATTTGTGGGTGGAAGCATGCAACATTGCAATTTATGTGTGAAAATGTTGTCCTCATAGAGTACTTGGCATGAATACACCTGAAGAAGCTTTTACTGGTAAGAAACCGGATGTTTCTCACTTTAAGATTTTTGGCTCATCTGTTTATGTACATGTGACCAAGAACACCAGGAAGAAGCTGGAACCGACTACTGAAGTTGGTATATTTGTGGGGTACATAGAAACACCCCATAATTATTGTGTGTATTTTCCAAACAGTCGAATGACTATGGTGCGACGAGATATAAAATTCAATGAGGAGAAAGCCATGAAGTTGCCGCGTGAGAGGGAGTTAGACTTACATGCAGAGGAGGAACTTTTGGTTCCCAAATATTAGTCTCTAGATGTGGACCAGCCACAATAGGAGGTTCATGGAGTGGAGGAGTCCACTTACACAAATAAAAACATCAGAACTGGTAGAAGGCGTACCACGAAAGCTAAGAGGTTGAAGCTTGATGTGGCACAGAATGTAGGAGTCCCTACTTCACAGCGCAAACAGAGACAGTCTCCTAACTAATTCACTGGATACATGGATCTCATGAGAAAATGTATTGTGACAGAGCCATCTTCCTTTCAGGAAGTAGTGCAGGAGCCCATATAGGTAGATGTTGCTACACCATTTTTTGGTCATCTAACCTATTATCATTAGATGGACCCAAGTACACCATGTAAGACCAATTTTACCCTAAGTAAAATTGCTTTCACTATGTAAAATAACTTAATAAACCACATTTATTAGGTTGTTTATGGTCTAAACAGGAAACCCCAAAAGGAAATATTAAACAAATCTATATTTGTTTGATTTTCCTCATGGAATAATTAATTAAACAGTAATTTAATTATTATTCCTGGTCATGTTTAACCCAAAACAAAGGAATTAATTAGATAAATCTGTATTTATCTTATTATTCTCTAAGAATAATTATTTAAATCTTATTTAAATAATATTCCTTGTTAAATATGACTAAATCATCCATAAATAATTAAATAAATCATTATTTATTTTATTATCTTTCAACCACTTCCTTAAAATGATAAATAAATCATTTATTTATTTACTATTCACAAATAAAGGGATTTGACCCAAGTAAAATACTTTTTCCCTCCAACAAATATAATAAAATATTCCATAAAAGGTGGATCTAGATTTGGTTAATGTTATTTTAATCATGCACCAAGATCTAGAATGACCCAATATTTTGTTATAAATAGGAGGGTTTTCTCCTACCATTCTTCACCTTTTGTTGCTTATTAGATCACTTTGGATCTATACTCTTGGTCTGACTTTGATCCATTATCATTGTCAAATTTTCCATTATTTGCTGTGTGAGCTCCCTTTGAGTTCTATCTTTGTTTGGGTTTTCTACACCAACAAGAGAGAGAAATACTAGATCTGAAGTGCTGAGGACTTCCAAGAACCCATCCCATTGAGGAGAATTGGAAACACCTTCTTGTTTTCCTCCCAGGTGCCCTTAATACAAAAATTCTTTTAAAAAACATTGTTCTTGTCTTGTCTATTGGATGTATGGAGCAAAACCTTGTTTTTACTACTTAATGTCTCTTTATTCATAGATCTGGTTTTTTGCAGCACTTGTCTTGATCAATTAACTGCAGATCTGAAGATATTGGCAGCCATATTTGATGTTAGGGCTACAAGTTATGCATAGCTAAAGTGGTATTTTTTCGTACACTTCGACAAAAGATTCATACTAACAACTGGCGACTCCACACGAGTTTTCAATTACGACCGCTGTCGTTTTTCATATTCCTGCATATCCAACTACTTCAGACCCTAGGGTTTCTCTTCGGATTTTTATTTTTCCTATTTTTGTGGTGCCTTTCACCTCTAAAACCCTCTACAACCCTCAAAACATTAAAATTTTTAACTTCCGTGTGTTTCTGGCCCTATTGCACAGGTTACAGACATCAGCCGCAGCTGAGACGACATTTTTTTCTAAAATCTGCCACCGAGAGTGCCAGAAGTGCAGGTCACACTTTTTGGCCAAAAAACTGCAACATGGGTAGCGGAAAACAGCCCAAAAACTGCGACCTGGGCGAAAAACAGGTCAAAAACTGCGACCTGGACTTTTTTCTGGAATTTTTCTGAAATTTTTCTGGGTTTTGTCTGAACCTCTGTCAGGGTTGTCTGACCTCCATCTCTGCCCGTTTAGACCTATTCTTGCTCTGTTTTACTTAACTAAGTGGGAATCTAACCCCCTAGGGCCTCAGTACCTTCCCCTTTTTGTGGAAGAGTTTTAGCTATTGTAAGTGTCTAAATTTTCAGAGTTTTCAGCCATTTCTTTTTTAGATCTGATACCTCATTTTCAGATCCCTTTCCAATCATCTCTTCTCCCTTTCAAATCACCTCCTATAGTTTTTTTTGGGTCTACCTCTAGGGCCTCCTCCTTGTCCCTTTTGCCCTTAGCTGATTTTCTCCCTTTTTGCAGCAACCTTGCCTCTGCCTATTTGTTGTTTTCTGCACCTCTTTTTAGCAGATTTCTCCTTTAGATCCCTGTCCCTCCTGACCTTTGATTTATTGGCCTCTTTTTAGTGTTTTTTGACTCATTTTTTTTCCCTCTTTTAGACTAGTTTTGAGAGACCCGCCTTTTTGGGTTAGATTGATGCATTGTTAGCTGTTAATTTTCTCTTATTTCAGCATCATATGCTATTCTCTGCAGATTTATTTTCAGTTACGCAACACACTTTTTATTTTGCTCTCAAAACGTCTGGGTTTAAAAATTACAATTAATGCGCGCCACACACTCACCCTAAGCGAAGAAGAGCCTGGTGTTGTAGCCGCTACAACACCACCCAAAATTTTGGGTATATTCGAAATTTTGGGTCCCCCTCTGCTCGCTCGATCGTTAAAGTCTTTCACCTGACCTGCAGTCAGTGACATCCCAACGACCTATCCCCAACTCCTCATGAGCTTTCTCACCATCATGATCAGGTACTACTGCTGCAATCACGCCATGCGAGGGAGGGATCATCCAACATATGCTCGAATAAGCACTTTTCTATGCATTGAGGATGTACATTAGCAACCCTCTTACCATGGGTCATTAAGCATGTTGATTGAATACTTCTCCTAAGCTCGTTAGTCTCATATGTTTTATCTAGGGACACCATTATCAAAGATTAATTACGATGTTGTAATGTCCATGCAGGTCGCACATTTTCTGAGGTTGCAGGTCGCAAATTTGCTAAGGTCGCAGGTCACACATCTGCTGAGGTCGCAAGTTGCAAATATGCTGAGGTCGCAGGTCGCAAATTTTCCGAGGTCGCAGGTTGCACATTTGCTAAGGTCGCAGGTCGCAAATTTGCTGAGGTCGCAGGTTGCAAATTTGCTGAGGTTGCAGGTCGCACATTTGCCGAGGTCGTAGGTCGCACATTTTCTGAGGTCGCAGGTCGCAAATTTTCCAAGGTCGCAGGTCGCACATCTTCTGAGGTCGCAGGTCGCAAATTCGCCGAGGTCGTAGGTCGCACATTTGATGAGGTCACAGGTCGTAAATTTGCTGAGGTCGCAGGTCGCACATTTGCTGAGGTCAGAGGTCGCAAGTCGCAAATCTACTGAGGTCGCAGGTCGCAAATTTTCCGAGGTCACAGGTCGCACATCTGTGGAGGTCGCAGGTCGCAAATTTGCCGAGGTCACAGGTCGCACATTTTATGAGGTCGCAGGTTGCAAATTTGCTGAGGTCACAGGTCGCACATCTGCAGAGGTCGCAGGTCGCAAATTTGCCGAGGTCGCAGGTCGCACATTTGCTGAGGTCGCAAGTCGCAAATTTGCTGAGGTCGCAGGTCGCAAATTTGCTGAGGTCACAGGTCGCACATCTGCTGAGGTCACAGGTCACAAATTTTCCGAGGTTGTAGGTCGCACATTTGCTGAGATCGCAGGTCGCAAATTTTCCAAGGTCACAGGTTGCACATCTGCTGAGGTCGCAGGTCGTAAATTTGCTGAGGTCGCAGGTTGCACATTTTCTGAGGTCGCAGGTCGCACATTTTTTGAGGTTGCAGGTCGCAAATTTGCTAAGGTCATAGGTTGCACATTTGCTAAGGTCGCAGGTCGCAAATTTTCGGAGGTCGCAGGTCGCAAATTTGCTGAGGTCGCAGGTCGCAAATTTGCCAAGGTCGCAGGTCGCAAATTTGCTAAGGTCACAGGTCGCACATCTACTGAGGTCGAAGGTTGCAAATTTTCTGAGGTTGCAGGTCGCACATTTTCTGAGCTCGCAGGTTGCAAATTTGCTGAGGTCACAGGTCGCACATTTGTTGAGGTCGCCGGTCGCAAATTTTCCAAGGTCGCAGGTCGCACATCTGCAGAGATCGCATGTCGCCCAAGACTGGGTCGCAAGGAAGCCCAACCGTCGGGAAGCTGAAAAGTCAGGGACCCCAGAGGGCAAGCTTTTCTCTATAAATACTTCCGTCGAGAGCTTGAAAAAGATCTTTGTCTTGGGACTCGAGCTGGGTACATTGTATTACCAGTAGATTATACATTTAATGATGAATACAAGCATTTTGTAAAGTCCCTTTGTGGATCTGGTGTTGTTTTATGTATGAGCACTCTTGAGTATTATATCTTCAGTTTCTGAATATCTTTAGATTAATGGAACTGCATCTTTAATTCATATCACAGTTGCATAACAGTTTGCTAAGTATGTTAATGGCGGTTGAGTTTATTTCACTTTCTTAGCAAATGTTGATGACTTTGTTTATCTGTGTTTGTGTTATCATTTAAACTTTTAGGAAGTGAAGGGTGCTCTTGCTGTGAGGAATTGTTTCCTTTGCAGTTAGAACAGTTTACAAGCATGACCCTAATGAAGTGTTGCTAACAACACTTCCTTTGGTCTTCATGCTTTATTATTTCCTCTTGCTACTCATAGTGCTGCATGTACATTTAATGCATCAAGCATATGTCTTGTATCAGTCGATTAGGTGTGTATTCACTGTTTTATAGAGTTTAAGTGAGACCCAAAGCAAAGGAGAAATTAGTGGTAGCCGGACCCACACCCCGGACGGGATCCCTAGTCCAAACGGTTCAAGGTGTAATTGGGACCTTTTACCGTGGAGATCCCCTGCTGTTGGCCGGATAGATTTTCCCGTCAACATAATTGGTGCTAGAAGGAGGGCCAGATGACAAGCTGAGCCCTGAGAGCCTACAATTAATCTCATATATGTAATGGCTCGTTCCCAAATCATTCTCCCGAGATGTTTGTCGGAGTTTTATGAGCCTCGATACTTCATCCCCGATGAACTTATGTATCACTTGTCCCAGTTAAAATTTGATGGTGAAAATGGGGTGTCCATAACCCAACACCTTTTAGATTTCTATGACTTTTGTGAGTGCTACGAAATTGAAAATGAAGGTTTGATATGTTTGCTTTTCTTCCTCACCCTCGAAGGCTGCGCTAAGCAATGGTGTCGCACATTGCCGGAAGCTTCCATCCATTCATTTGAAAAACTCGCCAGTGAATTACAACAAGCTTTTGACAGGTATGATCTTCATAACGTTGTAATAAAGTTAAATGACATCAGAATGGAACCTCAGGAATCCCTAGATGAATTCTCTACCAGATTTTTTCATTATTGTTTCGAGTTCCCTAAAAGGGATGTCGATTGGAAATGTTTAAGTGAACAGTTCAAGTATGTGATTCTCATTTCCCTTGAACAATTGTAGTTAGATCCTAGTGTTCCCTATGATAACCCGCAAGTTACCGGTTGTTCATATTTTGTCCCAAATGCTTCGTTGTCCATCTCCCTGAGTCCAGACCACACTCCAGCCTCCCAGGAGAGTATTGCTATGTGTGACTTTCTCGCTCCTCCTCCTGAGTTATCGGATAGTCGAGGTACGATCTCGAAAGTTCTGAGCAATGATGGATGGGTGCATGGGAATGAAGCCTACGGTACTCCCTTTGAATATTTCACGCACCATGTTGAATCAGAGCTTGAAAGCCCCAGTGGCTCATTATCTCTCTCGGTTCATGAAACCTACCTTGAGCCCACTCGGTGTCTCCCTAGACACAAACCTAAATCTGATTCGCATACTGATTATGAATCGACTCCTACCCCGCATAAAGTTGATTCCCTTACAAGGCCTGCCAGATCATCGTTTTCTCTAAATGACACGGATGCACATTTTGAAAAGCCTTGTAGGGTTAATGCCCCTGCGACTCAATCTTTTCGTTCATTATTCCCCGTTTGGTTTCCCGATCCCGCCACACCATTAATTTCTTTGGGACATTCAAAATTTCCTTATACTTATATTGGCGGAAATTATAAGCCCGCAGATGGTGTTTCACAATCATATTTCAAAATCGATGAATCTTTCAGATCTAGTCATTCTCACTCGAAATCTTTAGATAGCCATAGGAGCGATTTCCTATCTGGGCAACCTCAAGATGTCCTCTTTATTGATCCATCCCATTTGGTAACTCCCGGGGAGACTGACTTGCCAGGTACCCAGCTTGATCAAATCGATGGTTGTAGCGATCACTCCTTATCTGAAAACATATTCAATCATGTCGCTGAGGACTATCACTCGCATCTCTTTGTTGACCCTATGAAGACACATGAATTCGATGATTCGCTTTGGGAAGATTCAAGTACCCATCAGAAAGTAGAAGTGCTTTAGCTTCTGCCAACTGTTTCTAAGATGACGATCCCTAAATACCACGCTCCTCCCAACATAACCGCGGTAAATCCACCCGACCCTGGTGAATCTAAAGAATTTGATATATCGATCTATCAATATGTCAGCGCGCAAAAATTTGACCAAACTGATACAAAGCCCACTAACATTTTGCAACTCACCACATTGCATGATCACATCCATTCGCCTGTTGATCTCGCCCAACCCTATTCGGTGGATGTGCCTACAAATAGGAAATGGCTTACCTAGCGCCCAACAGGCCCAGGATTGTGCATGAATGATTATGTTTCATTGAAAAATGTTGAGTTTCAAGAACATATTGTTGTGTATCAAGATGAGAGTGGGATTCAGCATGCACAGTCTATTCTGGCATGTTCTTTGGTAAGTATCTATGATCGTCTAGCCATTGCACCTGCTCCTCAGGTAAGTTTTGTTGTCACTGCACTTTTTTGGATACTAGCTCTGATCTTGATCATTGCTGTCGTTGCAGGATGCGAACTAATTCAGTGGCTGCACTGGAAAAATGATTTTACATAACCCGGTCACCTCATGGGTTAAACTAGGATTTAGGTGTAGGCTAGCTAGAACCTGTTAATAAAATTTTAGTTCAAAGTTAATTAGGTTTACTTGCCAAATTTTTACTTATTGATTTAAAAGCGTGTTTGCTATTTTTGTTTACGATTAATATTTTAGGCATCATCATGTTATAAGTATTTTCCTTTCATTTCCTTTTTCAGTTACTTTTTGTTGCATAAATAATCACTACTTGTATTTGCACTTACAATTGGTTGACCATTCTCGCACACGGCGTTGCATTGCATCTTGAGCCTCGCCTATTACATGGCGTCGTATGCTCTCTTCCTCACATCATTTTTTGTCAGATCGCCTGCCACTACATGAGCCCTCATTGAAACCCTACCACCTTGCGGTCTTGTTTTGCCCCAATTGCTGAAACAGTAACCCCATTGTTTTGCGTGAGGTTGTGGTGGCTATCTCAAGAGGCATCTTTCTCTTAGGACCAGTCATCGAAGTTGCATTCTCAACAAGAGGCCTATGAGTCTAAACTTATTTAGTCGGGGAGATACGAGCCGGTTGCTTATGGGAGACCTAATGAGTTTGAATGGCCCATACCCGTAGCCTAAGCCTTGTGCCCAACATATTCTTGGACATCTTAATGATCTGTGTTGCACGCTTTGCCTATTGTGGTATATGGGATGTGAAGGTTTGGCACTAGGGCAAACCCAAATTAGGATATCTTCCAGTTTCTGTAAAACAAGAAACAACCTCTCTTGCTCGTAAAATAAGTTGGGATCCCTCATCCACCCATGAAAATAAGTGCCGCGAGCACATGAAAATAAGTCCTGCAAGCACATGAAACAAATAAGGGTAAAGGATCGAGAAATGCTTCCTGCGCAGAGAGGTAATGCAACGACTCCGCCGGGGTACTGACCAGGCTCGCTGGCAGCGGAGCAACGTTTGTGATTTCTTGGAGTGACTCCGCCGGGGTACTGTCCAGGCCTGCTAGCAGTGGAGCAACACCAGAAACTTACTTCAAAAAATCCTGAAAATAATAAACCCATTTCCTTGCTCTTCACATCATCAACATGCTACTGGCATTTGTGAGCTTTCTCTTGGATGTGTTTCTAATTAGTGAGACCTAGCTGAGGCACAAGGATTAGGCATACCTGTAAAGGCCAAAGTAATTCAAAGGGTCCCCACATAATTTGGTCAATATTCCTTTGCATCACTATCTTGGCTCAGACTGTCGTTGTGATATTGACAGAGATGCTGGATTCTACCAGTGGTCCGCCATTTGTTGTAGCCGCTACAACACCACCCAAAATTTTGGGTATATTTGAAATTTTGGGTCCCCCTCTGCTCGCTCGGTTGTTAAAGTCTTTCACCCGACCTGCAGTCAATGACATCCCAACAACTTATCCCCAACCCCTCATGAGCTTTCTCACCATCATGATCAGATACTATTGTTGCAATCACGCCGTGTGAGGGAGGGATCATCCAACATACACTTGAATAAGCACTTTTCTATGCATTGAGGATGTATAGTAGCAGCCCTCTTACCATGGGTCATTAAGCATGTTGATTGAATACTTCTCCTAAGCTCGTTAGTCTCATATGTTTTATCTAGGGACACCATTATCAAAGAGTAATTGCGATGTTGTAATGTCCACGCAGGTCGCACATTTTCTAAGGTCGCAGGTCGCAAATTTGCTGAGGTCGTAAGTCACACATCTGCTGAGGTCGCAAGTCGCAAATCTGCTGAGGTCACAGGTCGCAAATTTTCCCAGGTCGCAGGTCGCACATTTGCTGAGGTCGCAGGTCGCAAATTTGCTGAGGTCACAGGTCACAAAGTTGCTGAGGTTGCAGGTCGCACATTTTCCAAGGTCGCAGGTCGCACATTTGTTGAGGTCGTAGGTCCCTAATTTTCCAAGGTCGCAGGTCGCACATTTGCTGATGTCACAGGTCGAAAATTTTCCAAGGTCACAGGTCGTACATCTGCTGAGGTCGTAGGTCGCAAATTTTCCAAGGTCGCAGGTCGCACATCTGCTGAGGTCGCAGGTCGCAAATTTTCCAAGGTCGTAGGTCGCACATTTGCTGAGCTTGCAGGTCGCACATCTGCTGAGGTCGCAAGTCACAAATCTTCTGAGGTCACAGGTCGCAAATTTTCTGAGGTCACAGGTCACACATCTGTGGAGGTCGTAGGTCGCAAATTTTCCGAGGTCGTAGGTCGCACATTTGATGAGGTTGCAGGTCGCAAATTTTTTGAGGTCGTAGGTCGCACATATGCTGAGGTCGCAGGTCACAAATTTGCCAAGGTCGCAGGTCGCACATTTGCTGAGGTTGCAAGTCACAAATTTGCGGAGGTCGCAGGTCGCAAATTTGCTGAGGTCGCAGGTCGCACATCTACTGAGGTCACAGGTCGCAATTTGCCAAGGTCGCAGGTCACACATTTGCTGAGGTCGCAGGTCACAAATTTTCCAAGGTCGCAGGTCGCATATCTACTGAGGTCGCAGGTCGCAAATTTGCTGAGGTCGCAAGTCGCACATTTGCTGAGGTCGCAGGTTGCACATCTGTTGAGGTCGCAGGTCACAAATTTTCCGAGGTCGCAGGTCGCACATTTGCTGAGGTCGCAGGTCGCAAATTTTCCGAGGTCGCAGGTCGCAAATTTGCTGAGGTCGAAGGTCGCAAATTCGCCAAGGTCGCAGGTCACAAATTTTTTGAGGTCGCAGGTCACACATCTGTTGAGGTCGCAGGTCACAAATTTGCCGAGGTCGCAGGTCGCACATTTGCTGAGGTCACAGGTCGCAAATTTTCCGAGGTCGCAGGTCGCACATTTGCTGAGGTCGCAGGTCACAAATTTGCCAAGGTCGCAGGTCGCACATCTGCTAAGGTCACATATCGCCCAAGACTAGGTCGCAAGGAAGCCCAACCATCGGGAAGATGAAAAGTTAGGGACCCCAGAGGGCAAGCTTTGCTCTATACATACTTCCATTGGGATCTTGAAAAATATCTTTGGCTTGGGACTCAAGCTGGGTACATTGTATTACCAGTAGATTATACATTTAATGATGAATACAAGAATTTTGTAAAGCCCCTTTGTGGATCTGGTGTTGTTTTATGTATGAGCACTCTTGAGTATTATATCTTCAGTTTCTGAATATCTTTAGATTAATGGAACTGCATCTTTAATTCATATCACAGTTGCATAACAGTTTGCTGAGTATGTTAATGGTGGTTGAGTTTATTTCACTTTCTTAGCGAATGTTGATGACTTTGTTTATTTGCGTTTGTGTTATCATTTAAACTTTTAGGAAGTGAAGGGTGTTCTTACTGTGAGGAATTGTTTCCTTTGCGGTCAGAACAGTTTACAAGCATGACCCTAATGAAGTGTTGCTAACAACACTTCCTTCGGTTTTCATGCTTTATTATTTCCTCTTGCTACTCATAGTGCTGCATGTACATTTAATGCATCAAGCATATGTCTTGTATTAGTCGATTAGGTGTGTATTCACTGTTTTATAGAGTTTAAGCGAGACCCAAAGCAAAGGAGAAATCAGTGGTAGGCGGACCCACACCCCGAACGGGATCCCTAGTCCAAACGGTTCAAGGTCTAATTGGGACCTTTTACTGGGGAGATCCCCTACTGTTGGCCGGATAGATTTTCCCATCAACACCTGGTTAACACCGCCAGGCAAAGACTTTAAAAGATTTGTAAAATCAATTGACATTGCACCTTTTCTGCCCTTGTTTCGACGTTGTAATCACTTGATTCTGAACCTCCCTGCCTTTGTTGGTCGTTCTTCTTCCCCTTGTGCCGTGTCGGTCGACCTACTCCTTCCCTCCGTCGTCGAGTTAGTCCTCCTCCGAGTCCGTACTCCGACTCCTCTTCTGATTCATTGGGTTCTCCTTTTACTTCTGGTTCTCCCCCTGTCACCATCACTATGTCTAGTCCAGGGCCTAACGCTAGCGGTAATCCTGGCCCTAATTTCGGGACTACTACTAGCGGAACCGCCACAGGAACTACCTCGACTACTCCCTTGCTCCTCTTCTTGGCAGGCCTCAGCCTCCCCGATTTGAACCGATTGATTAACGACCCTATACACCATGACGCTAGTTGGCCTACTATGCCGACAAAGCTCCCTTCCGACATCCCAAAGTTTGAAGGCCTTGCTGGAGAAGATCCTTCAAATCATGTTCGATCTTTTCATATGTGGTGTTCCTCTACCTCCATTACCGATGACTTTGTCCGTCTTCGGTTGTTCCAACGAACGCTTACAGACGCGGCTTCTACGTGGTATGTTGATCAAGCCCCTTCCTCTCATACCACCTTTGCGACTCTTGCCCGATATTTTTTATCTTACTTCCAGCTTCCCATTCGTTATGACACTGGTATCGAACTTTTGACTTCTTTCCGTCAATCATCTGCGACCCACCTATCCGATCATATCCAGGAATGGCAGAGAAGAAAGAGCCTATGTCAATCCCCTACCTTCGAAGACCGTGTCTACATGAACTGGTTCCTTAGATCTCTCTTTTCTCTTATCGGGAAATATGTCGCATCGCATTTCCCCCAAACCGAAGAAGCCGCCCTCCAACTGGCATTAAAATATGACTTGATCTACGCTCAGACAGGTTATGTTTATACCGTTCTACCTGATCTCCCCCGACTTGGTGGTGTCAATGCACCAGGGGCACCTCATGCCGCCGACGGTATCATTGGAATTCTCTCTCATCCATATGCCCAACCTCCCATGGGTTATGGTTTTCCTGGGGGAGGGGGCAGCACCTCCCGCACTTGTTCCCCTCTTGGTAGCACGTATCTAGGATACAACATGCCTCCTCTTCTGGCCCAACCTCCTGGTCACCATACTGTTACCCAACCCCCTTATTATTCGTATTCGCATTTTAGTGCTCCAGCTCCTCTAGCATCAGCACCTCCGCCTCCATGGCTTTCTCAACCCCTGCAACAGCAGTCACCACCCCCTCAAGAATAGGTGGATGCACAACAGGGATTCGTGGCTACCCAACCACCTAACGGATAGGTGGCCACTCAACCTTCCCCCTCTGGTTCCTCCAATTACCAAATCCTCATGATGAACTCTGCTCCACCTCCAACTGTCGACCTTAACCTTCAAACTCGGGCCCCTCAGTACCCCAAGCCTCTCGCTCCGTCTGTCCCTGAGTCTCCTTCTTCAGGTTCTACAGAGCCAATTTTGACATCCAATGGTCCCTTGCATATCCCTCAGCCAAAATTTGAGGTTCATACCCAGATTCCTAAGGGACCATTATGCCGAAATGCTGCTTCTGGTCGAGCTGCTCATTCGTATAGCATAGTAGATGATTTGGCGTAGTCTCCTGCCACCATTTCTACCTTGGAACTCCTCCAGTCATGCCCTTCCCAAAAGAAGGCTCTACTATCTACCATAGGCACTGTAGATCCGAACATCCTCCTATTCCTACTTCCGTAGCCTTCCAAATCCCCGTCAAAATCCAGAATGCTAATGTTTCTCGGTGCATCATTGATGAGGGGGCATCCACGTGTGTGATGTCTGCTTTGGTTTGGAAACAACTCGGATCTCCTGAATTGGCCCCTTCCACAATCACCCTTCATGTGTGCGATGGCCATGCCTCCCAGCCCATTGGCTTATTCCATAACTGTCCTATCACTCTTGCGGACAAGACTGTTTGCGTTGACGTTGAATTCATCGACGCCCCTCTTGATTATAACATTCTTTTGGGGCGTAGCTACACTTATGCTATGTCTTCTGTCCCATCCGCAGTCCACCGCAAGATTCTTTTCCCTCATAATGGAAAGATAGTCACCATTGACCAGTTGACGTATCATGAGCCTAAATCTTAGGTCTCCCCTGAGTCGACCATATTTTCTATAGCCAGCCAACAAACTATCGATTCTTTGACCAGTGTCTCTCCCAACGTATACAAAGACTCCTCTTTGCTTGGAACCTTCCCTGGTCTTCCTCCTCCTCCTGTCTCTGACCCCAGCTCATCGAATGTTTGCATGATGCAATCGTCTCGAGCTACTCTCAAGCAACCTTCTTCGGCTAGTCAGCAACCGCGCTCTCTACAACCTGCTCCTAGCCCTTCACCTGCAGCTGGTAGTCATGAGCCTCTTTATCCTCCTAGAATGCTTCCTCCAAGCATTAGCCATTTAGGAGCCGTCCCACTTGGCCATTACCCCTCTGGTCAGATACCGTTCCTTGCTCCCCCACCAGGAGTGTACACAGTACCTGTCATGGCCACCCTCTCTCTTCCTAACCTGACCCTCGGCATACCTGTCTGGTACCTTAATCCTCCAGCCCCAACCTTTCCTAGTCAACCCAAACCTTATCTTGCTTTGACCCTGGTACAACCGGTCCCCAAGACTTCTCCCGCTGCAACAGTATGTCAGCCACCTCAACAGGAACCACCTCTTGTTGTGACCGCTTCAGGTAAGAAGGGCAAAGCTCGTAAGGGGGCATCAAAGGACAAGGCTACCCCGACAAACCCTGCCCCTCCTAGGCCTCCAAAGCATACCATCAAGTGTGCTTTGTGTGATGTTTTCGGTCACACCACCCATTCCTGTCCTGACTTGCCTCATCTCAAGCCCATGGTTAATGTCACATTCCCTGAGTCCACAGTCCTGGAAGCCGCTATTCCTTCCGCGACCACAATCAAGAACCCCAAGAATACTCACACCAACCACCCCTGTGCTTTGTGTGATCTCCATGGCCATTACACCCATCTTTGTCCCCGCCTCGAGGACTTCCGCACCTCTCTAGCCGCGGTCCACCAATTCGAGGCCAAGCGCAATGAGTCCACCTCTCCCCTATTTGCACATTTTTCTTTGACAGAACTACCAGACATGACTGCTCCCATTGACATTCCCCCTCCTGATGTCGAGATGACGAAGCCTTCTTCCAGCATTTTCTACCTATCATCATCCATGAGACCCTCGGGGAACATTCCATCTGAATCCTCCCCTGTTGTTTCACTTGACCTTCCTTCAGCGATCACCTTGGGCTCCACATCGGTAAATCCTTTATCTACTTACTCTTATGTCACCCCTTGTGATGATGCGCATGTGAACCTCTCTTCCCATGATGATGATTCAGGTAGCTTCGCCACATCAGGTGGTCTTTCTTCCACCAGTCACCCCATCTTCTATCACGATGACGACATTATGGAAAAAATCCCCACCCCTGACTTTATCTATTCCCCCTTACATCGAACCCATGCGTTCACACCACATACACCTTGTGGCCATTACATTGAAACCCAATGTTTGGGTAAGGGGGCACCCACATTTGAGAGACCAAGAGAAGCAATTCTCCACAACTCTCCTAGTGTGTCGGGTCGTGTTGACTTTAGTACCATTATTCTTCCACATTTAGAAGAACCTCTAGAGTCCCATATCACTTCAGATCACTCTAGGGATGATACCCCTCATCGTTCCCTCATTTTCCATCAGCAACCCAATCTCTTAGACATTGTTGTTGACCAACCTATGGGTTTTCTAGGAGAGCATCAGTTCATTATCTCCAAATCCTCTCTTTGGGATAGTGACACCAGGTATGCCAACCCAGAAACTTAAAGTCCATTTGATTCCTATATGCAGTACCAAAAGAGATTGGTAATCCTCCATTCCCTTTCTCAAACTGCATAACCATAACGAAAACAAATGGCACACCACATCATTACAATGTGTTTAGATTCCCCTTTTTCTAAATACATTTTGGCGTGAACACACCATGCTTGGGGGCACCTATGCCCCTCAACCATAACCCTCCTCACAATCGAAATTCTTCACATGCAACACTTGTACTTGGGGCATCACTTTGCCTCCATACTTGTCTTTGTTCGTGTCGATTTTCGTCATGAGATACCATCTTGTACTCATGTTTTTATGGTCCCCCATGGGACCTTTTCTGTGTGGTGTTAGGTTCCCGTGATTTGGCCGATTGGTGAGCCAAATGACGATGTAACATCAAACCAATCTTTGGAACCCAAGGACCTAGCCTTCCTGGACTCAGAGAGGGCTCTCTCTATATGTGTAAGGGATATATGTGTGTTTGCTTATTTGTATTATGATTTTAGGCTAGTTATGAAGTAAGTTTTTGATTTTTGGTTTTTTAAGTTGTGAGGGATGAAACTGATCAAAGATATAAAATAGATAACAAGATGTAGATTAACTGGGCTATGGGGTCAAAAGGTCAAGAAAGCTATAAGATGACGATACAAGGTTGTTGAAGGGCCGATTTGATTTCAAGGTAGAAAGGATCTTTGGGAAAAATGGAGTAAATGGACATCAATTTTGTGAACAACGAAGAGTTTCAAGCATCACTGGTTCAATAGATAACATAAACATGGTAAAGAGAACCCTTAATCATGCAAAATGTAACTATAAACTAATCAACACATAGAAACAAGCATTCAAGCCATGCATAGAAGTATAAGACCCTCTAACTTTGGGAAATGGCTATCAGACTTTCGAGAAAACACATAAGACGGACTAACAACTCAAAATATTATGCCGGAATGCCTAAACACAGTCTTTAAGTTATTGGGCACTTTGACAAACAAGCTTTCATAGTTTTAGGCAAAGGGCTAGATCGGGACTAGGCCTCCTTGGTTCAAACAAAATGATAATATAATCATTCAAAGAGATAGTTTCATGGATGGGACTATGGACAGTCATAGGTAAGCAGGGCACACCATACATCCTACTCAACATGCATAGAACTATTAATGAAACTAGCAACAATATCCTCAAGTTGTTAAAGAGCAGTTAAGAATTCTTTAATGCAACTAAGGAAGAAGAAAACATAAAAGCTATGAAGATTCAGGAAATTTGAGGTGCCTCCATGGGCATATCTCAAATTTATTCTCCACTGATCTATAGCAAGAAAGAAACATGTATCATGAATGAAAACTAGAAGACAACAACAAAGCAAGAAAAACTATACCATTCTACCATGTCATGGAATCCATCAACAATCCTTCATCATCCATCCAAGAACATTCAAGAGGCAATCCAAAAGCATAGCACAAGTATTTTCTCCAAAGCTCATATGACCAATATATTGCTTCTCTTCTCAAGTTCAGCCTTGTTTACAATGAGAGCTTGTGGAATAAATAGGCCCAAGTGAGGAAAACCTCATGGTTCAACTTCCATCCTCATTGGCCTAATCAAAATATCTAAACTTGTCCTTGAGGCTTTGCAAAGCCCAAGGCACAAAATATCCCATAAAATATCTAAAAAAATGCTAAAAATGGGAATTATATTGACTTTACATTATTTTCCAAGTGCAAAAATAGCTAAACGCACATTTGGAAAAAGCAGATTTTTGAGATTCAAAAATTACAAAAATACTTCAAATTTATATCAGAAAACGGTCCCCTGACTTTCTGGAAACAATCGGCAGCCTTCTCGGTGTCAAAATGAGGCTCATGATAGCTCGTTGGAAAGCTCTGAGTGTCTAATTTCTAACGCAACTGAAATCACCTCAATCTGATGCCTGCAAGTCCTCCAAATCTATACCTGTGTGTAAAAAGCCAGAAAATTGCAGACTGCTGATATGCCGGGCAGAATGTGCAAAAAGTGAGCATTTTTCGCTGTTTTGAGGGGGCGAATGATCTCCAAATGCTCTGAAAATCGCTGAGGACATGATCATGAAATTATGGCATCAAATGGTATCATCCTCCTCCCTTGACAAATCCTCAAAATGAAATGGCGAATTTATGAGTTTTTGACCAAAAACTCAAAAAATGCCAAAAAACAAAAAGTTATCAAAATGGGCCCAAAATTAGTGCGCATGACCCTCAAGGGTCCCTAGCAACATGCTCTAAAGCTGAGGCCAAAATTTCAAGTGTTGATGTGCCTTTCTCCTCTTTTCGTGCCGGGCGCTTCCCCTTTACTTTCTTCAATTTCTCTTGGGTGGTCTTTAGCTTGCGCCGGGCGAACTGATTCAATCTTTGATAATGCTGTGTCCTTTTCCTTTGCAGCTCCAGGTCTCTGTTTTCTCTTTCAAGTTTCATCTCCAAGTGTTTATTGGCTCTTTCTAGCCATGCCTCCTTATTTTCTTCAATTTCTTGCTCTAGTAGGGCAGTGAGGGGAAAGGCTTGAAGATGGGCCTGTTCTTCTTCCTTTTGCTTTTCTAGGGCTCTTTTAAGCCCTATGGTTCTAGGCCTCTTCCGCCTAGGCTGGTCTTCTTCTTCATCTTCATCAAACTCACCGATGAGCTCCTCTATCCTCATTTGTGCTTTAGCTGCCTCATTCTTGTATTTGATAGCTCGTGCCTCATGAACTGCTGTGTGAACACTCATTTGTTTATTTTGGATCTCCAAGAAATGGTTTAAGTTCCTTGCCCGTTGAAGATCATTCTCCAATGCCTCAATTTGCCCCTCTCTATGGATTAGGAGGTTTTCAAGAATGCGGGCTTCATTATCGCTGTCATCACTTTGGATTGGAATGACAGCTAATGCACCTCCATGTTTTTTACTCTCTCCAATCTTGCCTTTCCCTTTGAAGGCCAATCTTGCACTTTTCCTTCTTGGCATACTAGTGATAGGTCTCTTGGGCAATTTTCTTTTGCTAGGGACAACTCTTGTCACTTCTGGAGTGGCAGCCTTAGGCCCTTTATGTCTTGCTGTGCTGGACTTTGTTCCTTTAGGAGAAGGAGACACAACTGCTTTACCCTTGACATCTTCTTGAAACTGCTGCTCTACTTGAGGTTGTTGTGTGTCTTCTTCTTGCTGTTCAATTTGCTACCCCTGTTCGCCAACATCAGTTTGCTGTTCTACTTCAATTCTTTGTTCAATTTGTGTTTCAACCTGCTGCCTTTTTTCACCAAAATCAAGCTGCTGTTGTGCTTGGATTTCCTGCTCATTTTGTGGCTCAGGCAGCTGCTCAAATTCCTGCTCAAACTGTTGTTCATGACCTTTAACATCAAGTTGATGATCTTCCTCTTGTACCTGCTGTTCATCATCTTATGTTCACTGCTGACCTTCACCACTGTCCTGCTGCTGTTCCTCATCTTCTGTTTGCTGCTCTTCATCCCTTTCCTCTTGCTCATGACCTTTCTCTTCTTGCTGTCTACTTCCCTCTACTTGTTCCTGCTGTCTTGACTGTTCTGTGGTAATTTTGAGCCTTCTAGGAGTAGGCCTGCTGGAAAAAGGTATAGGGCGATGAATAGGCTGAGTGGGAGATGTATGGACCGGAGGAACAATAGAGAAATCTGGGTGGCTGATAAAAACATCCCATGGAACCTATTTTTTCTCTAGCTGGTGTAAGATGATAAGTTTGATCAGAGAATGATGGAAAAGGGAAGGTATTTGCAGAGGTGGGGCCTTTTTCTAGACTGTGGATGCCATCTTCTCAAGGCTTTTGTATAAAAAGTAAGGGAGATTTAACTGCCTCGTTCTAGTGAAATGCATCAATAGTCGGACATGGTAGGCATAAACTCGAGCAAACCTCCCTTCACAAGTAAAATATTTCATTATGACTTTCATAAGAGGAGCATAGCTGTCAAGAAGATAAGAAAAAGGAAAAATAGCAGTGAAAGTATCTCTATGCTCAGGCTTGATGAAAGGCTTGTAATCTTCCAAGTCAAGATGGGTCTGTTTGAACCATTTCTCGCCATGATATGGAATCTTGGTGGCTTTGGACACTGATCTTGGAGAAAACTTGAAATCAAGGTCCGCTACCTGGAAATGCTTGTTCTGGAACCTCAGGGCACATAGGTTCGTCAATGGCGAGAAACTTTTGACCTCTTGTATCTTCTGGCAAAAATCTAGACAACCTACTTCATGGAAGTTGAAGAGGATGGATGGATGAGCATTAACCTCTTCTGTAGAGATTGGCTCATATCTTTTATGCGAACCACTTCTGATGTCCTGCTTAGGAGGCATTTTGACCTAGATGTGCTTTTGAAGAAACCAAACAACCTCACTGTCTATAAACTTCCTTCTTGGAGCCAAACTGTGTCAATTCACTGTTTTGATAGAGAAGCAATGTATTTGGATGACTTAAACAAGTTTCCTCACAATTTAAAACCCCTGCTCTTTCAAAGGGTGGCCTTTCCACTTTTAAAGTATCTCAGCCAGCAAAATTTTTAATAAGAGACCACATAGTGAAAAGGAGACAAACTGTTAGGTGAAATTTCTGTGTAAAGTGTCAAAAAATCACTTTGCTCTTGTGAAGTTTGGAGGTTAACAACACATTTTAATCTTTGTCCAAGGTAGAATTTCTAATCATTACAAACCTGCCTTTCCTAGTGTGCCAATCACTCAACAAACTTATGTCTTATGCAATCAACCCTTAGTGTGAGCATACAGTCAATGCCACAGTTTATGTGTCAAGGTGACAGAGTTTTTTGAAAAATTGCTTCAAAAAGTTCAACAGAGCCTGTAGGAGTTTATCTTGTCAAATAGTTAAGGCACCTTATCAATGTGAAACCCTTGCCTTTGTAGAAAAAACCTTTACTCCATCTGAATATCAACTTTATCAAAATAAGCTTGAAGAACAAAAACAGTCAAGTAGAATACTCAGTGAAAAACTGTCCTTTCTGTGGTTTATAGGAGTGACCTTTGCCCTTTGATATTTTGAATAATAAGTACACCCTCGTTCTTGAATTATGAAAGGTAAACACACAACGTTTTTAGCCTTAATAGCACATTCAGCATTTTACCACAATTTTACACCTCGGATCACCACACAGCAAAAACACTGTTTTTCAGATATGGTGACAAAGTTTGAAAGTTTTGTATGCTGTGGTATGAAAAATTTGTAGTAGTTCAACACACTGTTTTCTTTATAGCATGCAACTTGATCAATTAAACACCATAAATATAGTTAATCACATTGGATTTGCACAGTGAGTAGTCACTGTGTTTTAGGGGGCAAGGCGATAGAGTTTTGAGATGTTTTTCATGATATTACAAACACTCTCCTATCATTTAAACTATGAAAGACTTTCCTCACACAAACTGCTCTCTCCACATTCTACTGCTCTTTGCACTAATCTGATCCAAACAAACTCCAACTGTATATGGACAGCTTCAACCTTGCTTCACCATGGTAGTGAGGGTGTTTTGATGGTCCTTTAATAAAAATAAAGCTCAAAGGTGCTTGATATTTCATCAGTCAATCAGGAAAACACTATTTTGTCCTTATACCACAGCTTGAAAACAGGGCTTCTTAATCCTTTATATCACTTAGCATTTTTTTCAAAAAATGAGAGGGTATATGGAAATACCTTGAGAATATGATGAAAAATCCTATTGATGCATTTAGACCATCTCCAGAGGCGTTTTGAATAACTTATGAGGGTCACACATATGCGCGACGCGCTTGGCTTTCAGAGTGCCACGCCAAATTAGGTTGTCGGGTGGCTCTGTCGGGTCGGCCGGGCGCCGTGTACAGGCGCGTCGCGCGGCAGTTATCGGCCTGTGTTAAACTTCTCCTGAGCGCGTCGCGCAATATTCCAGGCGCGTCGCGCAGTGAAAATGTGGCAAATTTCTTCAGAATCACTCCAATCTTCTTTGTTTGATGCTGAGAACATCAAAGGAAAACCTTGCTTGTGATTTGAAAATGAAACTACACTCGTCGACCTCACTCCTTTGACATATCAAAACTCCCAACGGTCACTTTTATTTTTTTGAAATGCAAAATGAACTTTTGGTTAGCCCTTGCAATGTTTTTGAAGCCTTTGACCTTCTTCAACAATACCTTTTGGCGTACTTGTAACTTGGATTCCGAAGCGATGCAGGCAGTGGAGATTTTTTATGTTTTTAAGACCGTGCTAACATGAATCAACCTCTTTGTAAAAAGAAAATATAGCTTGAAAGGTCAAAACTCTGTTTCACTTATGCACATGGGTCTGAAGGGTGATTCCTGTCAGTTTTGTCTCTTTGGTGACCATTTAACACAGCAACTCCAATTTTGAATAATACCCTAATGACCTTCAGACCATCCTTTGCAACTTTGTTTTTAACACTGTTGATGACATTTGTTATGTAAACTCACTTTAAATCTGTCAGGAAAATACTGAAGACTGCTTTGTTATTTGAAAGGGTAGGGTTTGTATTTTCAACATGCTTTGACAGTTTCTGTCTCCAATTTCTTCTTCAACCTCTTTCCTACTGTAGGTGCCCAAAATTGCTGACCTTATTTGGATTTTTTCATGGCCCTTTGATTTAAGAAGGGCGCCTCTTTTCAATACACTCCTCTGCTCAAAACATATTATATAATATCTCTTTCCATTGAATAATGAAAACCCATTTTGGCCTTGAACTTTCTAAAACACTGACAGTCTATCAAAGCACCTCCTTTGCCTATGATAAACAATAGTTCCAATGGTGATGTCTCTTGGTAATAAAAACTCAAATTGCCTTTGCCAGCTGATTTTCTTTTCATGCTTTTCAAATTTTTCAAAACTCAGATCATAACTTGTGGATAAAGATGTCCTTTGAAACTTTGACTGTTTCTTACTTAGAGGAGGAAATGTCTCTTTTTGGAGCAGTGGAATTTAGATTTTGCCTTTGATGATTTCTAAAACCTGAAACACTGTGCCAAAGCTCTTTTTGTACTTGATGAGCTTGTATACCTGTTTGCAAGAGACAAACTAGATCAAATACATTTTTTCTCTGGGTATTATACTATAATCTTGTCTGCAATGTAAATCTAATTGGGTGACAGGTGTTTCTTGATTGTAGATGCAACTGTTAGGTGTCTTTGAGTTTTCTTCTTTGACTGTGGGTAGAAGACAAAACAGAAGATGATACATCAGAGTTAGAAAGTGAAACAAGGAGAGCTGCCCTTTTGTTTCCTGTGAAGGAGGTCTTCACTGTCTCATTGCACTGCTCTTTGTTGAGGGGAAACTGAAATGTCACCATTTACCTTGGTCAACTTATGATAAGTCATTTGAAAGATAATCTCTGTGAGTAGGGAGATTAGCACTCTTCGAAAAACAACCATCCTTTCTTCTGCTGACAGATACCGAGGCTCCTTTTGGCCACTTTCTTCTGATGGAGTTCTGAAAACATCAACCTGTTGTATCTGAAGAGAAAATACCTGTCTTTGTCGTGGAGTGTAACTTGTATGTACTACTTTCCTGCCTCTTCTTTATGTTCATCCAGAAATCATGGACTGTACTTCACATTTCAACAGGAACAAAAGAACACACAGGGGTCTTTTCATTGAAGTATTTTCCTGTTTAAGACTAATTGAAGCTATGCATCTTAACAACCCTGCAGAGATGTTTGTTATGATAGCTTTGATTAAGGAGTCCCTTTTTTGATGAGCCCTGATGATGACTGAAACCTCAACTGATTCTCTTTACAAAACCACACACTCTGTCTTCTCTTGTCTTGCACATTTCAGATCTTAACACTGTTGTAATCATCATTTACACTTAGAAACCTAGAGTCACTGTTTTATTGTCTAGTAAAAAGCAAGCCTATGCTTTTGCAATCCTTAAAGTCAATATTGGCTAGCGCCCTCTGCTTGTAGATGAAGGAGGCGCCTTAACGCTCTGCTTGTAGACGAAGGAGGTTCTTGGCCATGACAAATTACCAGTCTGTTTGACAGTGGTGTCTTTCTTTTACTGTGATTTCATGCTGAAAGGAAGCTGCAAGGTCTTGATGAGTAACTCTCTGTCTTGCAGATACATCTCAGGCTCATGTTTACATTGAGAAGCAGTTGTTCTTCTAAATGTAGATTCAAGAAATTTCTTCTGAGATGATGTTATATTTCCTGTCTTTGTAAAATCCATAAAACACTGTAAAACACCTAATAATCAACTTGAGACTGTGGTCTATGCAGTGCTGAGACTTAGGGGTGCGTAAGTGGCGCGACTTAGGGATATAATCAATTTTATTTGCAGAGTGGGAGGTCTGTCATGAATGGTATGTATCAGATGGAGGTTTTTGGCTTTTTGATGTTTGCCAAAGGTAAAATTCCTTAAAGCGCCACTTCCTAACTTAGGGGAGGCTTTTGAAACAGACTTGGATTTGCATTTTAGAGCTGATGGGCAGACCAGTAGGGCTGAAGCTATATAGGATAGTGATAATGAGTTTTAACTTTGACATGGGTGGACTGAAAAGTAGGAGGGCGAAAAAAAAAGTTTTACGAGGGTTTTCTAGATGACAAATTGACATATGGAAATCAGCTTCTAGAAAACTCAGCTATGGATCTAGTCATCACTAACAAGCGAAAAATACTGAGGACTAACATGTGGCAGCACCATTGAGTCACCCTTGTTTAGAGCATCCAAGTTGAGTCATCATCGCATTCATGGAATCTATCCCGAGTCCCTTTGTACCTCGCTATAGTCCTCCATCCTTCATTGCTTGGTCTCTCTCTTGTGTCGCACATTATGGCCGTCAGTCCCACTGTCCCCTATCCCTTATGATACTGTGTCAGTCGCTGCCATGTCATTCATGTCCTTTATGCTCTAGCAAGGGAAGTCGTCCATTTGCTACTCAGTCTCCTCCATTCCATCATCATCATTGGTATTCGTCTGTCAGTCGCTCTACTATTTTCCCTTATGCCTTAGTTGAGGATCTCTCATTGCCTCACCTATGGCGGACCTCCTTCTGTCGACATCAGCTCCTTCATTCCAGAAGACAGGTCTAGAGGTTCATGTACCTTGGTTCCAGCTTCCACTCTTGTTCGGTGCCTCGGATTAGGCAAAATGATCTCTCATTTCCCTTTGACTTGATTGTTTCTCCACTCCAGCTCCTTTTAGCATGATCGAGATCTGTATGCTTGACGGTTCAGCGATGCAGCAGTAGCTTTTGGTGATTCCCGGGTGTGTGTGAGATGTCTCAGCCCTCATGAGGGGGTGGCCCTGCAGGTAGCCCCCCACATGCCCGGATGACCTCTTCATTGCAGCCTTCGATGCAGCTCCATATATTTGATGATGTAGGCCTTCGCCGCTTGCAGCGCCTCTTTGATTTGCATGTATCAGTCATATTTTGTGAGCCCTTCCCCACTTGTAGGGGGCATTTGGGTTGTATTTGTATCTCATGTACTCAGATATTATTTTATAAGTCTTGGCTGTTATCCCAGGCACCGCATGTATGTGGGATCCCTCATTGTATTTCTATCTGGTTCATGTTTATGCCGGTTGTACTTTATGGTTCGGTCCCTTGTTTACTGGACACACTATTCTTTTGTACTTTGTCTCGGCGGGCATAGGTATGCCTCCCCCGCCGCCTTTAGCACAGGTACCCTCTCATAAAAAGAGACTTGTTGCACCTATAAGTCTTGTCTCCTTAGGGTCTAGTCCTTCAGCACATTAGTCTACCTTACATTTCTCTCTCTGACTTCCCTTTTGATGTCTGGTGATTGAGTTCTTACAACTTACTTCGGTCATACGATTTTCTCCTAACACTCGCACACTGGGGGGAAATCTGTTAAACCATTTTTTGGTCATCTAACCTATTATCATTAGATGGACCCAAGTACACCATGTAAGACCAATTTTACCCTAAGTAAAATTGCTTTCACTATGTAAAATAACTTAATAAAACACATTTATTAGGTTGTTTATGGTCTCAACAGGAAACACCAAAGGGAAATATTAAAAAAATCTATATTTGTTTGATTTTCCTCATGGAATAATTAATTAAACAATAATTTAATTATTATTCCTGGTCAAGTTTAACCCAAAACAAAGGAATTAATTAGATAAATCTTTATTTATCTTATTATTCTCTAGGAATAATTATTTAAATCTTATTGAAATAATATTCCTTGTTAAATATGACTAAATCATCCATAAATACTTAAATAAATCATTATTTATTTTATTATCTTTCAACCACTTCCTTAAAATGATAAATAAATCATTTATTTATTTATTATTCACAAATAAAGGGATTTGACCCAAGTCAAATACTTTTTCCCTCCAACAAATATAATAAAATATTCCATAAAAGGTGGATCTAGATTTGGTTAATGTTATTTTAATCATGCACCAAGATCTAGAATGACCCAATATTTTGTTATAAATAGGAGGCTCTCTCCTACCATTCTTCACCTTTTGTTGCCTATTAGATCACTCTGGATCTAAAATCTTGGTCTGACTTTGAGCCATTATCATTGTCATATCTTCCATTATTTTCTGTGTGAGCTCCCTTTGAGTTCTATCTTTGTCTAGGTTTTCTACACCAACAAGAGAGAGAAATGCTAGATCTGAAGTGCTGAGGACTTCCAAGAACCCATCCCATTGAAGAGAATTGGAAGCACCTTCTTGTTTTCCTCCCAGGTGCCCTTAATACAAAAATTCTTTCAAAAAACATTGTTCTTGTCTTGTCTATTGGATGTATGGAGCAAAACCTTGTTTTTACTGCTTAATGTCTCTTTATGCATAGATATGGTTTTTTGAAGCACTTGTCTTGATCAATTAACTATAGATCTGAAGATATTGGTAGCCATATTTGATGTTAGGGATATAAGTTATGCGTATCTAAAGTGGTCTTTTTTCGTACACTTCGACAAAAGATTCATACTAACAGATGTAATGGTGGAGGAGTATGACTCCATTGTCAGAAACAGTGCTTGGGAAATTGTTCCAAGGTTGGTTGATAAATCAGTGGTAGGTTCAAGATGGATCTATAAGGTAAAGAAAGCTACTGATGGGAGTGTTGAGAAATACAAGGCCATATTTTTGGCCCGAGGCTTCTCACAGATCGAGGGGATTGATTATGAAGAAACCTTTGCACCTGTCACATGGTATTCTTCCATAAGGACCATCCTTGCTCTCTTAGCGCATATGGATTAGTACATTCATCAGATGGATGTGAAGACTGTGTTCCTTAATGGGATCATGGAGGAAGAAGTGTACATTTAGTAGCCTAAAGGATTTGAGATCTTCAACAGCGAGTCGCATGTGTGTAGACTCAAAAGAGTGTTGTATAGGTTGAAGAAAGTACCACGTGCTTGGTACACTCGAATCAATAGCTATTTCACTAGACTTGGCTTCACCAAGAGTGAGATTGATGCAAACCTATACCAAATTGTGGTGTAGGGTAAGCTTTTAATCAATTTTCTTTATGTTTATGATTTAATACTAACTGGTGATGAGAAACTGATACACTCATGCAAGGAGGACCTTGTAAAGGAGTTTGAGATGAAGGATATGGGCCTCCTTCACTATTTCCTTGGATTGGAAATATGGCAGCGAGAAGGTGAAATTTTTGTGTCTCAAGGCAAGTATGCAAGGGAGATACTCAATAAGTTTCACATGGATGGTTGCAAACCCATGGATACTTCTCTTCTAGGAAACTGGAGGAAAGAGGACACTACATCTAGAGAGGTAGTGGATGCTATTGTCTATCGACAGTTGGTGGGTCGCTCATGTATTTAGTTAATACAAGAGCAAACATATATTATGTGGTGAACCGACTTATTCAAGCAATGGTTAAGCCTACCATGCTCTTTTGGAAGGTGGGCAAACATGTCCTGAGATATCTCAGGGGCACATCTGAGTATGGTTTATGGTACAAACAGATGGATGAGGTGAATTTGCATGGCTTCACAGATGCAAATTAGGCGGGCATCCCAATGGACAGAAATATCACATCATGAGGGGTCTTCAGTATCGGATCTATAGTTGTTTCTTGGTATATTAGGAAACATAGATCCATGGCACTCAGTTCAGCGGAAGTGGAATACATGGCAGCAAGTCAAGCTCCATGTGAGGTTATCTGGATGAGGAATATCCTGGTCGGTTTGTTTGGTTCTCATTTAGATCCTACAGTGATTCATTTTGATAATCAGAGTTGCATTAAAATATCGATTAATCTTGTGTTTCATGATAGATCTAAGAATATAGATATCTTGTATCATCATATTAGAGATTGTGTGCAGTAGAAGTTCGTGTTGCTTTAGTACATTCCTACGGAAGCTCAGGATGCATATATTCTGACAAAGGTGCTCACCAGGAGAAAATTCGAATTCCATAGAGGCAGGATCAGGGTGAAGGATAATCCCTTTCTTGTTGAGAGGGAGTGTTGAGATTCAACAAGATGATGATCCTAGTGAACATTAATCACCTACACTAGGTGGGGCCCTATTGCACGAATTAATCCCTCTTGCAGACAAGAGAGATCTCTCTAGTATCCTAAGGATATATAGAAACAAGAAAACAGATGTAGACCATTTTCTATAGACTATTTTTCTTAGGAATTTCTCATTAACTATGGATAGATACTCCTACCTGAAGTCCAATGCTTATTTGGTCTTCAATATATTCGCTTCTTCAATCCAGTCGCTCCAGAAGTTATCGATCCAGCATATAAGATCTGTAATCAAAGACAGACAAACAAGATCAAAATCATCTGCAAAATATGATAATTCGAACGCAATAATATATCTTAGTGATCAAGGAGTATATGAATTAAATCATTCAAAAGATAGATGAAAAACTCAATCTGAAAAATAGAATCCATTTGTATTAACTTTGAATAAAAGAAGAAACCTTACAACCTTAATGCCTTGATGTTTGTACAGGTTATTCCGAGGTCCCGAACAGTTTTTTTCCTCAACTTGACAAGACTCCAACTCTCTAGATCAGCATAAGAATATGGCTGAGTATGTAATCTCTCTCATGCCAACGATGCTAAACGTGGAGAGTATAATTATTTTAGAAATTCTCTTCTATAAGCTAAGAATTAAGTATCAACTACTAAGTATCCAAAAACTACCCTTGAGGCTGAAACTTGGTCTCAATTTATAACTGAAGAGAGGTAGTTTCAGCTCCAAAAGGGAAGGGATAAAGCCCTCTCATTATGGGATTTTAGCACCAAAAACCAAGAGATAACTCCATTTATGAATGGATGAAGGTTCATGAATGGAAGGGATGAAGCTCAACCAAATAGTGCTTCTAGAAGGCCCCAGCTGGGAGAATATTCGACCAGCTGGGCTTCTAGAACTTACTTTTCTCTTTATTTTACCTTTTACGGGAGTCTGCAGTTTTTATGAGCTTTACATGTGGGATGTGCCGCAGTTTTTATAGAAATTAGCTGCGGTACCACAGGGAATGACTAGGAAAAGTGCGAATAGGCTTTTTAGGATTTTTAAGAGCTTCTTCCATTTCCAAGACTTGATTTGGGGAACTTTATGTTCTTAGACTTCTGAGGGAGCAATAAATAGGTAATGTTGAACCCATATAGATAGCTCAATTTCATGGTGACAAATTTTAGTGTAACAGATTGCCCCCTAAAGTGCGAAGTCTAAATAGTTCTGAAGAATTCTGAAGAGTGAAGTGCTTTATCATTCCAAGGATCGAGCTGCAGGCACATCGGTTGAAACCCTGAAATAACATTCAATGCAAGCATATATATATATATATATCATCGCTGAGGTAGGAATTCCCATACTTAGATCAAAACTAACTACATGTTCTAATACAGAAACGATTTTAGAATTACATGAAGAGTAGACACAGTATGGACACAACCATCTGTTAGAAGTAGTCTACTATATGATGAATAATAAAAATCCTCGCAGCCTGGATGGTGGAAACTAGATCCAAGGTCTTGATTCCTGCTTCTCGAACTAGTACGATTCTATCCATGCAATAGATTGTGTTGAATTCAAACATGGTAGAAACCACTTGATTACCATTCAATGATGTAAATTGTTAACAAGTGTGAGAGAAACCACCAATAATGACAATAGTTCTCAAAGTACTCAGTACAATCCATGAAATGCGAATTTGTGATCTGAAGTCGAACATTTCACAAAATCATTCGATTGAAGGTCAATGATGCAACCTGTCGTCGAAGGCGAGAAACCTGCCATTAGGGCATGCAAATTCCAAGGTAATGTTAGGATTCTAGATCAACTTTCTAGATTATGATTTGTCGTCGATAGAAAGTGATCTGTCGTAGGATAGCCCACGACACGAAACCAATAGGTCAATTTTTGAAGAATTTTTTAGCAAGGAATGACTCAGGGATGGTCAACGTGAATGGAGACAAATGTTTGTAATGAATGGTTTATTAAATTGATCTCTTGAACACATAAAGACACTGCAGATGGTGATGATTGACCTAAAGCTAATACCCAAAAACCGGCTAAAGACTTTCAATGTGGTTCGATTAACTGTTTGGTCAAAGGATTTTCCCAACCCAAATATGAATATGACAAAAGTGTCGTGTTCAGGAGTGGTATACAACTTTCTGAAATGAAGTGTGACAACTGGATTCATTTTCTCTCTTTTCCCCCACCATTTCTGGCAAGTACCTCCTTATTTTTGACAAACTTGAGGAGGATAACATTTGCTTGTTATATAAGCTCATCCTTTGGATGAGTCCAACTTAGTATTAAAATCGAACCCTAAGAAGGAGTGGTTTGTTCCTGTTTATAATTTACAGGTCTTTTACTGTTAAGTTTTAATGAGTCCAGTATAGGTGAAAATCAATGTTTTTCAATTTAGAGAGTCAGAAGAAAAACTTAAGAAAACTCCATGGGTGTACTTTTTCGTAAATTTAGTCTCTCAAGCCGAAAAAGGATAAAATAATGCAGGAGAGAATTCTATTGACCATGATTAGTCAACATATACCTTTTTTCGTAAATAGTCCATTTCATTCTGGAAAAGGGGTAAACTTATCTTGAAGGGACGGCTGTTCATTACCTTTAATGAGTTCGAATAGTCAAGTACTCGGCAATTTTTTTTTGTTTAGAGAGTATGAAAAGGGCTTAAAAGAGGACTCCATGGTTTCGCTTTTTCTATAAGTTTTAACGAGTTCGAAAAAGTGATAAAAACATACTCATATAATGTCGTTTTTTCTATAAATTTTAACGAGTTCGAAGAAGTGACAAAAAGCATACTCATTTGCCAAAATGATTATTTTATCCTTAAATCCTGTATTCTGCACAAAAACCCAAAAAAATTAAACATATATGTTTTAGATAAGTAAAATTTATTTGAAAAACAACCTTTCAAAGTAGAAAATAAATAAAATATTATTTTATTTATTCAAAAAATCTTTATAAAAAGTAGTTTAACTAATTCATTTTTACCATTTGTATCCAAAGTGAAAGTTGAGAGCTTTTGGCATAAAAATTTCTGAAGGAGATATCAGAGGAACTGACCGTCCGAATTCAAAACCGTCGACTCCAGGTAATCCACAATTCATTTCTCTCATTTTTGTCCATTTACATTCTCTTTTTAGGCTTTAGAATCATTTTTTAGGAGAAATATAGGTTCAAAAAATTGCTCTCGGGGTCCTGCAAGTAAAACACATAGTACCTACATTCATGTATAGTGCGTGCGGTAGCTTGCACTTTCTTCATGCAAAAAGTGCGGAGGCGCCATGAACAAAATTAAAATTTGTTTTATCTCAAATTAAGCCAAATTTTTCCATTCTAATTCTATCTAATCTTTCAAAATTTCTATTGCAGAGTATTCACAATGCTTGAATGGAGAGAACGTGAACATGAGGCAGTAGATGAGGCAGCTATGGGAAGTTTTCCCACAATTTGTGTTTTGAAAAATTGTGGATTATACAAATATTGGGCAATGCAGGGCATGAGGGCTCAAGTAGAGCTCTTGACATGGTTAGTGAATAGGTGGGATGTTCAAGAACATTGTTTCATAATCGGTGATCACCAGCTCGAAATTGAGCTAGAGGATATATACTTCCTTACAGGTTTGTCCAAAGAGGAGAACCTATTTCCTTGTTTGGGGCTAGACAAAGTGGCCAGTCTATAGCTAGCTACCAACAATAATTTTGTAATGAAGAAGTTGATTCAAAAGACAACCATATTGATATAAAAACCATTATCTGTCTTGAACTCAAATTCGTTGTGTTCACAGTGGCTAGATTGTGTGGGAGTGCAGCTTCACACGTGGCTACTAAAGCCCAGATGTAGACAGTGGTTGAATGTTTCAGAGGCACCGTCTTCAACTAGTGTGAAGGAGTGCTGGCTAATGTAAAAGGCCAATTGACCAGAGCTAAGAACACAAAGTTGAAAATTTTTGGATATGGAGCTATTATAGTTTCTTTTGCTCTAGAGAGGATTCCTTCTCTTGCCCCCCAGCTTATCTCAGTTGATGCTGGTAGAGTCAAGCCTCGGATGGCCCGCCGGGTACAAGTCATGGCCCGTCATGGAGATGGTTTTGAGATAGTTCGTTTTACACCCGCATACTTTCTTTAGCTACAGAACCAAATCTTCGCCATTGAAGATTTTCCGTATGCTGGGATAGATTTCTGTGGCGATCCTGATATGCCTCTTCCTCCAGGAACACAGTGGGATGAATCAGGTAAATCAATCATTTTGATGTGTTTTTAACTCTAATTTTTATTTTTTTTTCAATCGTCTTAGTACTGATGACAAAAATCTAAATGCAGATGTTGGTCCATGAAGACCAGCCAATCTCTGCCGCTTCGAGAGGAAGCGAACAGACGCTATTGTACCACCAGAGAATCAGGCAACAAATATTCTCACTGATTTAGAGCATAACTTGGAGAGGTTAGCCAAAGATATTCCAGAGACTACTATGGATGATATTCCTTTGCGCCTCCAGATGCAAGTTGCTGGTGTTCCTGGCCAGTTTCAGAGATATCTATGTAGAGTGGCACGTGCGATAGTTTATTATCATGATCATCACCACGAATAGTGGATGATCATCACATATCATTTTATTTTATTTTTTCTATCACTAACTTTCGGATCATAAGGTGTTTTAAACCTATGGTCCTAGACGATGTAATATTTTTTGAAATACAAACTTTATCTATGATATGACTACTTTCGATGGCTATCTTGTTCAACACTTATCGAATGTTGTTTTAACTTTCTGTTTTAATGTCGCAAATGTCTATTTATAACATTATTGGCTAATGCATTAGTCAATGTATTTAAATTTCTCAGAATGTGTTGATATTCAATGTAATTAAACGGTATTTCCAAGAGACGAACTTTCAAGAATAATCTCAGTAACACTGGATTTTTAATTGTGTATACTATGTTTAAATGTAATACAATGAGTTCAGAAGCTAACCTAATGATCAAACACCAAATGCAAAATGAAATGGCATCAGATAATAACTCAATCACTGCGCTATATTCTGCAACATTATTCGTTGTTTGATCGAGGCTTACCCCATGCATAGAAACTAACTCATCGGTGGGTGAATAGATGACCAAGGCCGCAGAAGAAATATTTCATGTACTATGATAGGCGCCATCAGCAAAACCAATGTAGGCTTGAAGGGACATCAACATCTGCAATATCAAGAGAAATCAAGATAAGCAGGAATAGTAGTCAACGCAAAATTTTAACTAAACACACTCAGCGAATCTAAAGAAACTAATCTAGAAAAATAACTAATCTACATGTAATATCTTCACAAAAAATCAGGCGTAATATCTCTTTAGATAAAGTCCATTTTTGGGTTTACCTAAAGAGATCCTGTCATACTCAATCAATTCGTAAGCCCCTTTTGTAAGCACTCGCTTGAAAATTTAAGAACGATGCCACATAGGTTCAAATTTTCCAGCTCCTAGTTTATCGTTAGCTTGGTCATATACCAATACTAGCTCACCTTCTAAAAAAATACGAGGTGTAACACTTTTATCGTACTGAGCTTTAACGCATTTTTTATGAGCTTTGGCTGCCAATGCAACGATGAGCTGAGTCTAATTGTGCCAGGTACAAAAAGCGTTTTTCCTCCTCAGAGGTAGCTGGTAGTAACTCTATGGCTAATTGGAGTGACAGTATTTTGCATTCAATCGATAACATAGCTTCTAAACCGTACACCAATTGAAAAGGAGTGAAACCTATTGCAGTTTTTGTTGAGGTTTGGTATGCCCAAAGTTCTGAGAAAAGCATAGTATGCCAATTCGATTTATGAATTCTGATTATCCGTTTAATCATAATGGTTAAAACTTTATTGACAACTTCAACCTAACTATTAGCCTACGGGTAATATGGAGTAGAAATATCATGGCATAGGCCAAGCTGGTTAGAAAGTTCAGTCATCATAATGTTTTTAAAATGGTTCCCATGATCGAGTAATCACATGATTGAATACAAAAGTAGCTGCAGTTTTGCCATATGCCACAAATGTAGGCATCTCCTTGGCCCTTTTGGTAAAATAATCTACTGCTAGAATAATATAACCATGCCCCCAAGCCGAGTGAGGGTTACATGTAATGAAATCAATGCCCCATTTTGCAAAAGGACCAACAACAATTATGGGGTGAAGAGGAGCAGATGGTGCACGCATCTTCTGATCAAAAATTTCACAATTGTGGCTTTTCAGAGTGCAAGAATATAGTCTTTAAATAACGAAGGCCAAAAATAACTAACGTGCAATATATTTTGGGCTGTGGCATACCTATACATATGACTGCCACATGCTCCAGAATGACAGTCATTTCAAACTCGTTCAACCTCTTCATGAGTTAAGCAGCGTCGAAATACAGAATCTGCACCACGTCGATAAAGCGTGTCTCCAACAATATTTTATTGCTGGGATTAGTAATGGATCTTTCGTCAATGTGAACATGAAATTTCAGGCTGAAAAGTTTGGGTTTGGAGATAAATGATGATATATCCATACCAAGGATCTAACATATTGATAAGAAACAAAGATTCATCAGCGATCGGATGCTCTACCACAGTTTCTGTTTCAGTGTTTTGGAAGTCACACATTAGTTTCGCAAACACTAATGATTTATTTTATTTGGATTTTTCAAATTCTAAATCAAACTCTTGAAGGATAACTATCCATTTCGAGTATTTTCCCCCGAGTAATTGTTTAGTAAAAATGTACATCATCGGGTTACAATTATAAATCACAATTGTTTTTCGTAACAAAATGTAATGACGAAAATGTTGGACAACTTGGAATGTTGCCAACGCCAATTTCTCCACATGTGAGTATTTAATCTCTATAGGATTGAGATTTAGACTGAGATAGTAAATCACATTTTTGTTGTGGAATTCATATTCCTTAACTAAGACCATTCCAATAGTGGAATCAGAGGCTGTTAAGTATAAAAATTAATCCTGGCTATAATTTGATGGATGCAATAACGGTGCATGGGTCAACACATGTTTTAAAGCATCAAAAGATCGATCAGCGATCTCATCCCAAATGAAAGGAATATTCTGTTTCAAAAGCCTGGTAAAACCTTTGGTTAACTCAGCATAGTTTTGGATGAATCTACACAGAAAGTTTTCTTCCCTTGCAAACTTTGGAGTTGGTGGAGTGAGGAAGGAGGAGGTAAATTGATAATGGCCTCAACCTTCGAAGGGTCGACATGGATGCCTTCTTTCAAAACAAAAAATCCCAGTAACCTACCAGATTGTACACAGAAAAGACACTTGTGTGGATTCAAGCAAATCTTATAATACCTACATCTAATAAAAATCTCTCGTAAGTGAGTAGGATGATCTTCCCTGTGTAATGAATGAGCAGGTAAATCATCAAGATAAGGTTGCAAAATTTGTTTAATGTCATGAAAAGCATAGGACATTGCCCTTTGAAAAGTGGCCCCAGAATTCTTTAATCCGAAAGTTAATTTACAGTAAGAAAATGTTCCCCAAGGACAAATGAATGATGTTTTTGGTTGATCCACAGGGAGTATGTTTATTTGATTGTATCCGGAAATCCGTCCATGAATGAATACATTTCATTTCCATCACAATCGTCAATAATTTGGTCGATATAAGGAGTTGGATAATTGTTTTTAGGACAATCTTTGTTAAGGTTCCTATAGTCAACACATACTCGTATTGTTCCTTGTTTTTTCATAACAGGAACAATATTAGATACCCAATCCGTTAACGGGATTTGATAAATAAAACCTACTCTTATTAATTTCTCAACTTCAGCTTTAATGGAAGCAGCTTTTCGTGGATGTATCGAACATAATCGTTGCCTTACAGGTTTAGCATTCAGGTAAGTCTTTATTTCATGAATGACAATGTTGGGATGGATTCCTGGCATTTCTTCATAAGACCAGGAAAATATGTCACAAAACTCTCAAAATAGGGCTTTATATGTAGAAATTTCATGTGGTGTACATGAAGCACCTATATGAATGTTTTCAATAATTCCGGGTTTTACTGAGATGTCAATAGGAATGGTAGAAGAAATATTCCTCAAATTTACTTTAGAATCCAGATTTGTGATCGATATTGGACTATGAGGTTCCTTGACATAATCAACTGTAAAAATAGAGGAAACATTATTTTCAAACTTATCAAGCTCAGATAAAAATGATGACCTATGATGGAGATCATCCCATGGTAACTCATCTACAGACAAGAATTCACGAATGTTTTCATCAGTATGAAATACTTGTTGAAAAGGATCAGGAATTGATGTTATAGTCGAGCTTGACGTTGACAATTATTCTTCACTGATCACATTCATTGGATCATTATCAGTTGATAAAGAATCAGAAAATGACTGTACTTCTTGATATGCTATCTCAAAAGGACTCAAAGGCATCCCGCCATTGAATGAATCCAATTCTGATTCTGAAGGCACTATCCAAGGATCAGAAAATGGAATAGTGCTTGATGTAATCATATTGATATTAGCAATATTATGCAGTACGTTAGGTGGAGGCATAGAAAAAATCCCCATTAAAGTGGAATCTTTGAGTAAACCTACTCCTACATCCTCATAAGGGATAGTTGTTTTTCCTACGTGCTGAATACTATCAGTAGAAGCTGGGTCAGATGAATAATATGAGAGCTAATCGACTTTCACAATATTTCCATGATGAGGAAACATAATTATCCGAAAGATGGATGACACGATAGCAGTCATAGCATAAGACCAATTTCGACCCAAAAGAAGGTTGTAATCTAGAGGGGCATCAACTACTTCCACATCTAAATTAACGATTTTCCCTTAAACTTCTATAGGTAGATCCTTTAAAATTCCGAATGGATGGAATCCTCTTCCATCAAAAGCTTTGAGGATTGTTGGTGACTAGTTAAGGGTTGGAGAACCTAGTCATTTCTAGCAGTTTAATGACATGATACACATAGATACTCCTTCATCAATAATAGTACTAAAGCAAGGTCCGTTTTTTACTAGTAATGGGATCTAAAAAGCTAGTTGATGAGGGAGAAGAGGTGTAAAATTTTCTAAATCGAAGACCATGAGATTTGAATCCTGGAGATCTACAGCTCCAATTTCTAATAAGAGTAATTTCCTTTGTGCTGGACATGATTGTAGCACTTCCAAGGCCTACATTGCGGAAGGAGAAATTGCAAGATCTTCCACAATGTTGTAATTCTAAGCAGCTCTTGCATGTGGATTGAACGCTGATTTATGAAGTACACCTTTGGCAGGTGGTTTGATTACTAAATCAAGATTCGGTTTTTCGATGTGCAATGGATCAGAAACCGAAGGAGATGTAGCTGGTGCAGAGCTATAATTTTCTACTTCTTTACCAGCAACAGGATTTTTACTACCATAATCTTACGATCGAGTTGCAACCATCAAAATATTTGTTGATGTATTAGAGGAAGATCCAATCATTTTTCTATCTTGAACAGGAAAAGGATCCTTCAAAACAACAGGGGTAGATGAACCTTTGATGAATTTAGATACCTCGGCCCTATGCAGACATTCCTTGGTGAAATGATCCTCATCACAGATAAGACAAAGATAACGAGGTTTTCATTTATCATCAGTTGATTCATTTTTATTATTTTTTTCCTCGGGAGATGAATTTTGTTTATTATTTTTCTTCCCTTTCTTCTTGTTGCCAGTTTTCAATTTTGCAGTAGATGAATCTACAATGTGAATATCGGCAGAAGTTTCCAAGGAAGATTCTCCTTTTGGTGAATCAGGTAAAGTTATTATGGGAGAAGTAACCTTTGAAGATTTCTTCTTACTCTTGGTTGTACTAACTAAACCGATTACACCATCAGTGGCATGAGACCCTGAAGGAGTTGCTGTTATCTTATCAAGATGAGGTAAATCGGGAATTTTCTCATACAAATTTCCAGACTAGGTATATACCAAGTCAAGATACTAGGTTTGAGAAATAACTTGTTCTTATGTGACAACTCCTACTTTGGCTACATCTTCAGTGATCTTTGGTAGCAATGATTTGACAAACCATTCTGCCAATATTTGATCTGAGATTAAAAAATTTACCAAATGTCTTCTACGTCTCCATTTATGAATATGATTGGATATGTATGTAGATGTATATTATTTTATTGAAGTTAATAATTCCGTGCCATTATCATATCTGACCGGAAACTGAAAATAAGGTAGGAAAGCATTTGCTAGAGCATTGAAATTGGTAAATGAGCCTCACGATAATTCAATGTACCATTTGGAAGCTAAGCCTCTTAATGTTCTCTGAAAAAGTCTAAGTCAAATGGAATCCTTGATTAATGAGTTGGATGCACACCAAAGGTGGTAATTCATGACATGGTTAGAAGGATCCTCTCTTGACTTTCCTTCAAATGTTGGGATATCACTGGGAAACGTATGCAGCATAGGCGGCCAATATGGATGATAATAGATAGGATCATTCGTAAGGCGAGATAAATCTGGTAAATCTAAAGTTGCTATGAATGGCAATCGACGGGTAGGGTCTTGTTGATAACCTTGTGAGACTAAACCAATCCTAGGAGGAGGATATCTAGGATAACCTGGAATAGGTTTTGCATTTGGAATTGGAGTGCCCCTTGGATAACTAGGAATAACCAAACCATACTGGGGTTGAACAGGTGTCTGATATGTATACCGAGGATACGGTTGTTGTAGGTAGACTGGAGTTTGAACAGGTCCATATTGATACGGCCCTTGATACAGTTGATAAGTAAATTGAGGTTGACTTGTTATAACTGTACTCATGCCAGGTTGTCCTGTCAGCATCTAAACAATAGTCTGAATTGTAGGTCCAAACTGTGGAATAGAAACTTGAGGAATCTGTACTGATGTTTGAGGGGTGGATGTGATAGGAGCTATAGATACCCCAGGAATAGGTGTACGTAGTTTGTTGAACAGAATTCTGAGCAGCAGTTTAGGGCAGAGTTACAGGTGTACTCGGACCAAGTTGTTGAATAGGACCAAACGCAGGTGTTTGAATAACAGGTTGGACAGGTTGTTGGGGTTGATTATAACCAACTTGTTTTCCAGCTTTGTAATAAGGTACTTGCACATTTGGTTGTAAATTCTATTGTACTTGAGATGGATCCCACACCATTCCGAGATATGAAGGTCCCAATGAAGGTTGTACATAAGACAGACCGTAACTTGGTTGAACATATGGTTGATAATTGACGGGATAATTTCCACCTCCTTGTAACATTTTTTTTTTCTGGATAGAACTGTTGTCCTAAAGGAGGTTGCAATCCTTGAGTCGAGTACTGCCCTTGAGGTTGATATTGACCTTGAGGCATATATTGTCCCTGAGGCTGATACTGACCCTGAGGTTGACCTTGGGGTATGTACTATCCTTCGGGTTTCCCCCCAGGCGATACATTGCTACCTTGAGAACCGGGGTTTGGGATATTTCCAGACATCATATAAACTTGCTCATTATTCATTGTTGATTCATTTGGACCAGATGATGACATTGGTTTGTTAGGAAGAGGAGATACTCCTGAGAATGTACCAGAGAGCGACTGATAGCCTACAGGAACAGATGGACCACCATACAAAAATGTTTATGGTGATTCAGTAAACATAGATGACTCACTAGACATTTTTAGTTGAGGTCTATAACCTATTGGTGTAGGGAAAAATGGAATTCGGGGTGGCGAGTACTGAAGACCTACGTTTTGTATAAAATTTTTCAATGAAGAATACCAAGTGGCTTGTCTAAAAGGGCCATAAAAAATTGATTTACGTTCTCTAAGTTCTAAAGTTTCCTGAGTTGATGGAAGAAAATCTTCTTCCTGTATATCAATGATTTCTTCAATACTAATGAGACTAGGAGGAATATCTTTTGTAATCTGATTTCTTACTCTGGGTGAATCAGGATAATTGGAAGTTGGAGTAGAAAATTCTAAAGTAGGTTCTGGTGTAGCAGGCTCAGTTTCAGGTTCAAAAATTTCAAGTTCTTCAGGTGATAATTCACTTGTTGTAGAAGCAACTTTAGTTAATTCGGAAATTGAAACTGTTTGTGGAATATGTTCTGCTATTTTTGGTTGATTTACTTCAGAATCAGGATGAATAATTATAGATGATTCTCCTTGTTCCGTTAATCTAGTTCTACCGATAACATTTGGTATTAGAGATTTAAGTCCTTCTAGTTGGCTTGGTGTATACTCAGGGGACTTCCCCTGAGTTCTACATGATGGTCATGGTAATTCAGCCATGATTAAAACTTTTAACACATGAAAATGAATAAAACTTCAAACAAGCCTTAAATTCGCTAAAGAAACAGTCAAAATGAATCACACGCATATAAAAATCTAAGAGATCAATCCACACACAAATAGTAGATTCCTGCACTAAAAACACTAGTTGGTGATGAAATCCAACATCATAGAATTTTAATGCAAAAATGGCAGTTGGAACAGTTACCCCAACAACCTGCTTAATGAAACAGACTGGTGCAAGTTTCTCCACTTAAACCATCTCGAGTGAAGATAACCCTCTGGAGAGTCCAAGTGAGTTTAGCCGATGTCTGCTCCAGGTACAGTGGGATCTCCCCTCCACTATCACCTTGGGAAATAATCCTAAATTCTATGGCCACTAAGGTCACCAACGGGAACACATATACCTGGGGGAATAGTATACGATCCAATATACACGCAAGGGCAGAGTAACAAGCTAAATCCCCTTGAAGGATCCTTGACATAATCCAAGGTTTACTGACAAGTGACCCCAGGCTCCTCAACAATGGTCAATCCGAGGTTTACTGTTTTTAATACGTACACACCTTCTATTGTTCCCAATGAGATAGGTATGATTACCTCACTGGTTCAGATAGGATCTCGTGCTTGACTCCTTTAGGAGGAGCTTCCCAGAGAATACATCCTACAATTGGATTTTCCTACCGCAAGATTGAATACATGTTTGTTTTTACTGTCTTGGAGAGTTAACTAAAACCTATTCCAAGACACTAGCCTAAGTTTTATTGGTGAAAAGAGCCCTAGAAATAATAAAATTTGTAGATTGATTTTAATTAAGCGTTACTTTTAATGGCCGGTTTCTTAGGACAATAGGTATGGAAATGAAACTTGATGATGTTTTAATGACCCGACTCAAAATTCGCTACAATGCATCTATATGATAAACAACTCATTTCTTTTCAATGAATTCTATCTAGAGGAAAGAGTTGAGAGATTTTCAGAAACTTTCAAAATTCAATTTTTTATTTCCTATATGAGAAACTTTGAAAAGAAGACAATTCAGAGATTCCAATTCCAAAAAATATCTTTTGCTCAAAATGAAATTCCTTATATCATTTAGATCAGAAACAAAACAAACTTCTTCCAAGAGAAAACTAAAAAATACTAAAATAATGAAATTCAAAACTAAAAGAAATGTCTAATCTTGAACTCTATCTAAAAGGTGGAGGATGTTCAAGCCTCGTTTGTAATCTAACCAAGAATTTTCTTCTTATTCCAGCAAGAAATCAAGGCATCCAAAAGTATTTTAAAAATGAAATTCAATCCTTATCAATCTAAAGGTTTTATAAGTTTGAAAATGAAAATAGAATCAAATTTTCATAAGAATAAAAATTGCATCAAGTTCAATGGCTCAACAGAAAAGTAATGAAATACCAAGTACCTGAGGTATACAAAAGTTTCTGATTCATAGCAATGGGAGGACTAGAAAAATTGTTTATTCATAATATGCAAACCAACTGAATAGATCACTTAATCACAGAAATTACTGAAAGAAATTTTTCACAGAAGTCTTTGACAGTCAAGACAAAATGGGTAAAAAACAAAAATCAAGTAATGGGATGCCAGAAAATAGAATTTCTACTTTTTCTCAAAATTTTCTAGAGATCTGCAGTTTTTGATAGAACAAGGTGTGGTGCTACACTTTATTCTACTAAAGGTTGCAGAGTTTACTGCTCTGTTTTAAAAGAAAAAGTGCAGAAGGAAGGAAAGGTAGAGAAAAAATAAAAATATAGATTTACAGTCAGGGATCCTATTGAGTTTTCTACCCAATCAAGTTTTGAGCTAATCTCAGTCAAAGAAATATCAAAGAAATTTCAAAAATCAAACTGAAAATAGAAGAAAACTAAGTTCAGTCTTCCCCAGTGGAGTTGCCATTTTTTTGCACGGATTAATCCCTCTTGCAGACAAGAGCGATCTCCCTAGTATCCTAAGGAAATCTAGAAACAAACAGACAGATGTAGACCATTTTCTCTAGACTATTTTGCTTAAGTATTTCTCATTAACTACAGATAGATACTCCTACCTGAAATCCAATGCTTATTTGGTCTTCAATACAGTCGCTTCTTCAATCCAGTCACTCCAGAAGTTATTGATCCAGCATATAAGATCTACAATCAAATACAGACAAACAAGATCAAAAGCATCTGTGAAATATGATGATTCGAAAGAAATAATCTATCTTAGTGATCAAGGAGTCTAAGAATTAAATCATTCAAAAGATAGATGAACAACTCAATGAGAAAATAGAATCCATTTGTATTAACTTTGAATAAAAGAAGAAACCTTACAACCTTAATGCCTTGATGTTTGTACAGGTTCTTCCAAGGTCCCGAACAGCCGTTTTCCTCAGTTTGACAAGACTCCAACTCTCTAGAGAAGCATAAGACTATGGCCATGAGTATGTAATCCCTCTCATGCCAACGATGCTAAATGTGGAGAGTATAATTATTTCATCAATTCTATTCTATAAGCTAAGAAGTAAGTATCAACTACTAAGTATCCAAAAATTACCCTTGAGACTGAAACTTGGTCTCAATTTATAACTGAAGAGAAGTAGTTTTAGCTCCAAAAAGGAAGGGATAAAGCCCTCTCATTATGGGATTTTAGCTCCAAAAACCAAGGGATAACTCCATTTATGAAGGGATGAAGGTTCATGAATAGAAGGGACGAAGCTCGACTAAATAACGCTTCTAGAATGCCCCAACTGGGAGAATATTCGACCAGTTGGGCTTCTATAACTTACAATTCTCTTTATTTACATTTTACGGGAGTCCGCGGTTTTTATGAGCTTTACATGTGGGAAGTGCCGCAGTTTTTAAAGCAATTAATTGCGATACCACATGGAATGACTAGGAAAAGTGCGAGAGTAGGCTTTTAGGATTTTTAAGAGCTTCTTCCAGTTCCAAGACTTGATTTGGAGAACTTTGTGTTTTTATTCTAAGGGAGCAATAAATAGGTAATGATGAACCCATATAGACATCTCAATGTCATGGTGACAAATTTTAGTGTAACAGGCCCGCGGGCTATTTTTAGGTGTATGTCTATTTTTAGAATGGTGAGCAAATTCTATTTATAGCAGAAGTCTATTTATAGATGGTTGAGCAAATTCTATTTATGGATGGAGTTTTATTTTTGGAATGCATGTGCGAAGTCTGTTCATAGATCTCATGTATAAAAATAGAATTCATGTTGATTATTATTATTTCTTAATAATAATTAAACAATAAATAATAATATATTCTCTTGAAGCACTTGATTTCAGTTAACTGATGTGGAAAAGTAGTTGACTGAAGGAATTTCAAGTTCTAAGGTTGGTTGGTGGGACATGGAAGTGGACTTCATTGTAACTGAGTGATACAAAGTTGTAACAGAGTTGGATGTGTAGTTATGTGAGTTGTAAAGTAGTTTAACTCAGTTAAGTGAGTTAAAATTAGTTGTGCTAGTTGTAACTAGTTGTAACTAAATATACACTAGTGAGGGATCAGTGAATTAAATATTCAATTAATTCACATGGAGTGATCTCACATGCAACTGAATATTTACTACTGTTAACTACATGCATGTCAGATCTAGTGGAGACTCAGTTGAGAGATAGGTGAAAGGGACAATTTGACTATCAGTTGTGACATTAGTGGGTGCACTCATGCAACCACACACAAATTGGAGATGCCAATGAGGATTTGCAGTAAAGGCAGGGCAAGATCGAATTCATTCATGGATTGTGATCAACAGGGATTGTGCAGTGGAGGCGGGCTGTCAAAAGCCAGTAAATTGGTGCATGTGTGAACCAATTTTTGTATGATAATGTGAGATGATTGTATATTATACTGAGAGCTCTTAGATTAGAGTTTTCTATGAGATTGTTTCATGATCCATGATATATACATAATATATGTAGCAGGGTTTTTAGCTTTATGCTTTCCCAGTAAAAACATCTGTGTTATCTGTGATTTATCTTTCTTCATGTGTTTGCAATTGGCAATTAAATTTCTACAAATATTTAAGTAGAAGGATTTTGTATTTAACAGTGGCATATAATTTTTATATTAGGAGAATCTAGGCAATACATAATTATATTAAAATTTCTACAAAAACTAGTGGCCTTTCTTCCTCCTAATCGATCACCATCTCCCCCGCCAAACCTCCTTGCACGTCAATATTTATAAGAATCCACACCATTGACTTGTCTCCCATCACCAGATGGGAACTATCTTTCTCCAGGTAGGTCCCAAGGGTATTCCCTATATCACAAAAGAAAATTTCATGCCATAGATTAGCTCGTAGATCTAGAATTCTCACCTATATGGGTACCACATCCAAACGATCTTATGTTGAACTAATGAGGGGGTTCCAAAATTTGAATATCACTAGAGATAAATTGATCTTCCACACCCTTCCCAAGACTTCTTTCACATCCTCCTAATTTCGGAAAACCAGATGAATCCAACCTCGAGCCAAATATTCGATTGTCGAAGGGTTTTATACTAGCAAATTCATGTCTTCTTCAACCCATGATTTGAGGAAGAGAGTACCAAATTTCATCCCCCACAACCTCCCAACGAATGCTTTCCAGGCGAGGTCCTTTGCTTGATGCATGGCTATGTCCACTCCCAAAACTAGTGAGACCCTTGCCTTTTCAATTTGCTTTATACAATGTTTTTTTTCCTCTTGCCCAAAGCCTCCCGAATTGGTTGATGGGGCACTTCCCCTTTTGAAACTTCTCAAGCACCTTGTCTAAGGGTTTTACTCCTAAACTCCCTTTGTTTTTACTCACCTCCTTCGCTGAAACTATTAAATCGTTCAAAAAACTACACGAAAGGGATTGGAATGATGATCCATGAGGGGAAGGGGAGATTAAGAATACCTTTGGAAGATGGAATCCATCACTAGTGCCACAACCCTTAGAAAAATTAGACTTTACATAAGAGAATAAGGGTTTGATTCTTGTATCCCAAAATGATGATGATGGTCAATTTTACGCTTGGAGGCTTGTGTCCGCACTCCTCCATGGTTGACTTCCCAAACCCTATCCTGAGATTTATCCATAGTGGATAGCCCTCCATAAAGTTTCCAGGCCCAACGTTGGTACCACAAGGGGAAGCTTTTACGAATCATCAGCTGGTTGGTTCTCTGTTGCCGGATTAACATCCTCACTAAAAGAAATATCATGGATCTCCCAATCAGACTTGTCAAATTCACCTTTTTTCGACTTCTTTAGTCTGAGGATTGATGATCAAACCCAAATATCATGTTTGTCATTATCATTAGGCTTGTAATCGAGCAATTCATCTTCTTCCATTGAAAACAGAGATAGATCATCAACCATGTCAACCTCTAACCTAACCCACAAGGATCCCTCTTTCCACAACTCAAGTCGAGCTGTTAGACAATGTTAGTGAAACCTAAGGTGAACTATGAGGTAGTTTTCGTCCAGGCCTATGACGTAGGCTACAGATGGTGGGTTATTAGAATAATCAAGGAAAAAATAACAATCTCTCCATTTCACTGAGTAAGCTGAGACTGCAACCGATAACGAAACACCCAAGCTACATGCATTGACTAGAAACCTTAACCAGGACACGTACTACACTTAAACGTTATTTAAAAATTTATTTTAATAAAAAAACTTAATATATTATATTATTGTTATTAAACAACGGTAGTATTTATATTTTTTCTCTGCTTATCTAAACCAAAACAATGATCGAAATTTAAAAAATGCTTTATGAATATATAATTAAAATATGATTTACCCCAAAAAAAATGTTTATTTTATTTCTTATTTTGTAAATAAATATCTATACATATAAAATTTCATATTTAAATACATGTTGAAATTAATACTCATTAATATTAAAAATAAAATTCAATATAGTAAAATAGTAAGATCATATAAATTATAATATGAATGTGATATAACAATTCTCCATACACATGTCTAGATTAATTAGATATATATTAATGCTATATTGTCATTTTTAATTTAACATTTTCAACCAATTTAATAAAATTTTAATGCTATATTGTCATTTTTAATTTAACATTTTCAATAAATTTAATAAAAAAATTAGCATTCTAGACACTTGTACTCATGTTCACAAGGTTCCTTGTTGATTCCAGAAGCTCGTGGAACATAAATTTATCATAGTGCAACTATAACATTCATTTATCATAATCTTCATTTATCCAAAATTTGAAAATTATTTAAATCCCATTCAAATTGCCTTATTTTTAGTGTAGTTTCTCTATTAAATCAACGTTTCACCTTTTCCTTGAAATTTCATAAACACAAATAAACCACAAATAAAATAATGATATCATAAATATTCTTTACTCGCAACCTATATCCCAAATAACCTCGTGAGCAAAGTGGAACTCTTACTTTAACCATATAACCTATTACTAAATTTAAATACAAATTTAATTTAAAAAGTTGATAGTATGAGTATCTAGTTGTAGTCTAACTTTAACTTAAAAAGTTGGTAGTATGAGCATCTAGTTGTTTTTAGTGTGATTTTTTGAGATATTTTTAATTTTTATCAAATTTCTTTAAAATTTAGTAGGAATTCATTGAAATTATAAGTTTGATGTGTAATCCTTGCACAACCGAAGTATTCTAAAATATTTTAGGGTGTTGAATGTTGGAATGTTTCAGAATTCCAAAATAATAAAAGTCCCTTCCTTAACACAGAGAAATATTCAAAATTGCATCCACAGTGACAGAGTTTTCACATAAAAAAAAATTATATTCCATAAAAAAAAACTTACAAATTCTTCCTCAAGAGAGGGATTACAATTGCTGGACTATTACCAGACACAGTGCCAAACAAAAACTGTTCTCTGTCTCACACAGAAAAATACTCTATCTTTCTAAAACAACATACACTGTTGTGTATACTCTGTTTTTCCTAAAACACTCTCTGTCTTTTTCAAACGCACTGATGTGCATAAAAAGAACATTTACACTCTGATGTATGTGTATAAACAAAATATCTCTAAAAATTTAATGTCATTCGTTGAAAAAAAATCACCGCTTAAAAATTCATTTATGGCATCATTACTATGCCGGCACCGCTTGAAAAATGCATTGATGACATATTTGGCTTGATGGCACTGTTTGTCAAATTTTCTTCCCGCACTGCTGTGCTTTCATAAACTGTTCTGTGTAATGTAAACAATTCTGCTGTCTTTTCCCTTTTTATACACTGTAGTGTAATAAAAATTACATACTGTGTATTACAATAATATATTCACCTTACGGGCCTTTTAATATATATGTATTGCATATATTAAAAATAAAACAAATAACATTAAAACATTAAACCAACCATTGATTTAAAACATGTGCGATGGGCAAATTATATTAAACCCTGCAACCATTTTATGTGTGCATTTGTGTCAACCCTACTGCTAATGACGTCATCAGCGCCCGGGGGGGTTCGCTCCTCCAGTGGCTCAGCCTGCGTGTCCCCCATAGAAATGGCCTTCTGCCTTGTCTATTCGCTGCCTTTTCTGGGCAGTTGGAAATTAATTCCAACACTCCGCCTTAATTTCAACTACTGGGTTTTCCTGCATACCCAAGCATTTCCTGAAATATTCAAAGCTGTTCTGAGCTAATGGTTTTGTGAGGATATCAGCAAATTTATTCTTTGTTCTGCAATGCTGCAAAACAATCTCACCATTGCTAACCAATTCACGTATGAAGTGAAACTTCGTGTCTATGTGCTTTGTCCTTTTATGAAAAACTGAATTTTTAGACAATACAATAACTGAGCTATTGTCACAGTAAATCATTGTCCCTTTTATCTGCTCTTGGCATAAACTTCTCAACATTCTTCTCATCCAAACTGATTGACATGTTGTTGTTGTAGCTGCCACATATTCTGCCTCTGCTGTAGACAATGCCACAATGGGTTGTTTCTTAGAAACCCATGAAATGACTCCTGAACCCATATTAAAAACATAACCAGAAGTACTCTTCTGATCATCAACACTTCCAGCCCAATCACTGTGAGTGTATCCAACTAAATCTGAACATTCTGAAGCATTATATAATATACCAAACCTTTTTGTACCTTTAACATACCTCAGAATTCTTTTTGTTGCTTGCCAATGTGCATCCTTTGGCTTTTCCATGAATATGGAAATCAAACTAACAGCATGCATTATATCGGGCCTAGTTGCAGTCAAATACATGAGGCTGCCAACTATGCTCTTGTATAATATAGGATCAAAATCCTTGCTGCTGTCCTCTCTGCTGAGTGTTAATCCCATCTTTGACAGGAGTGATTGTTGCTTTGCATTCACACATGTTAAATCTTAACACCTCATTAACATACTTTTCCTGTGAGATAAAAATCCCATTTTCATTTTGTTCTACTTCTATTCCCAAGAAGTATCTCAACAAACCCATGTCAGTCATTTCAAATTCTTCTTTCATGACTGTTTTAAAATGTTCAATAAGGCAATCATCATTACCTATGAAAATAACATCATCAACATATAAAACTACAATCAACAATTTACCATCCTTTTCTTTGATGTAGAGGGTGGGTTCTCCCTCACACTTTTCAAATCCATTTTCCAGTAGATAAGAGTCTATTCTATTGTACCACGCTCTTGGCGCTTGCTTCAGCCCATAAAGAGCTTTCTTCAACTTGCAAACTTTGTTTTCTTGGCCTTTCTTTTCATAACCGAGAGGTTGTTCAATGTAAACCTCTTCCATTAACACTCCATTTAGGAATGCTGACTTCACGTCCATTTGGTAAACTTTCCATTTGTTTTGTGTTGCTATGGACAACACTGCTCTCACGGTTTCCATTCTTGCAACCGGTGCGAAAGTTTCCTCATAATCTATCCCATGCTTCTGCTTTTAACCTTTGACAACAAGTCTTGCCTTGTGTCTTTCTATTTTGCCTTCAGCATTACTCTTGGTCTTGTAGACCCATTTAACACCTATGACATCTTTACCTTTTGGGAGTTCAACCAAATCCCAAGTCTTGTTTCTCTCTATGGAATTAATCTCCTTATCCATAGCTTCTATCCATTTCTTATCCTTGATGACTTCTTTGAAATGAACAGGATCATCAACATGACAATATAAAGCAAACAAATAATTGATACCTTCATTAGCTAAATCTTGTTCATAAATTTCTTTCAAACTTCTAAATTTCTCACCTCTTTCTGTAGTTGTACAAGTGCTTGAAGAAGCACTTGAATTTCCTCCTTGTGGTGTGCCTGGAGAAGCACTGTCATTTCTCCTCAAGGGTGTGCCTCTGCTATTCTTTTGTTAGTGTTGCTGTTTGGGGATGTATTTCAGCCAACTCATCATCATTTTCATCATGAGACAAATAGTGTTTAACATTTACTGTCTTCTCTATGCTTCCATCCCAAGCTTCCTCTTCAATGAACTAAACATCCCTGCTCACAATAAACTTCTTGGTGGATGGGTTATATAACCTATATGCCTTGGATTCCTCACTGTATCCAATGAAAATACATTTCTCCCCCTTGCTATCCAACTTCTTCCTTAGCTGATCCGGAATGTGTGCATAAGCCACACATACAAAAACCTTCATGTGTGTGACACTTTGCTTTGTGCCACTCCATGCCTCTTCTGGCACTTTTTTCATCACTGCTTTTGTCGGGCACCTATTCAAAATATACGCTGCACAATGTACAGCTTCAGCCCAATAATCATTAGGCAAATGCGTTGCCTTTAACATACTCCTTGCCATGTCCATTATGGTTCGGTTCTTCCTTTCGGCTACTCCATTTTGCTACGGAGTATATCTAGTTGTAAACTGCTTTTGAATACGATTTTCTCTACAAAAACGTAGAAAATATTTAGAGATATACTCACATCCTCTATCATTCCTTAAGACTTTGATATGCAGCCCACTCTGGTTCTCAACAAGTGCTTTGAAATTGCAAAATTTTTCAAACACTTCACTTTTGTTTTTCAAAAAGTAAACCCAAGTTTTTCTTGTAAAATCATCTATGAATGTTAAGATATAGTGGCTGTTAGCAAGTGATGGAGTTTGCATCGGTCCACATACATCTGAGTGGACAATCTCTAAGGGTGCTTTTGCCCTTATGCTTTTCCCGGAAGGAAAACTTTCTCTCTGTTGTTTCCCTAAGATACAACCTTCACAAAAGTTGTCCGGTTTCTCTATCAATGGTAAACCACTTACCATTCCTTTTCTGTTCAACAAATTAAGACCTCCAAAGTTGAGATGTCCAAATCTCAAGTGCCATAACCAGTTATCATCTTTTGGTTCGCTCTGGAAAGTCTCCTGTGCAACTGCTACTTTCTCTTCACCATTCTTCAAGTCTGCTCTCATTCTGAGAGGGAACATCATGTTCCTTGTCATATTTACTTCAGAAATACATTGTTTGCTGGGTGGTTTGTCCATGATGGTACAAACATCATTATCAAAGAAAACATTATACCCCTTATGGACAAGTTGTCCAATACTTAAGAGGTTACACTTCATTCCTGGAACATAATAAACATCTTCTATGTATTTCTTTGCACCTAACCTTGTTAAGACATTTACATCTCCTTTTCCCATAACAGAAACTTTGCTATCAGTTCCTAGTGTGACTTGTGACTGCACACTCTCATCTAACATAGAAAACATTGCTAAGTTTCCTGTCATATGGTTACTGAAACCGGAGTCTAGAAACCATAAATCCTCATTCTTTTCTTCATCCATATTACAAGCTAAAAACAAATTATTTTGGCTGCTATTTTCCTTAGTGAAATTTGCACTAGTTCTACTTACCACTTCTTGTTGCTTCTTTCTACATTCATTAGCATAATGACCATATTTTTTACAATGGTAACATTGGACATTGGAATTATCATACCTTTGTCCTTGAGCATTCTGCTGACCACTTTGCTGGCTGCCTTGGTCGTGGCTGTGATTTTGACTGTTGCACCTTCCATGTGAATGTGAAGGGCTGTCTCTTCCACCTCTGTTTTGGCTTCTGCCTCTTCCTCTTCCTCTGCCTTGCCCTCTTCCTCTTCCGAAAGACATCTGGGTCTTAAAAGCATGTTCAAGAGATGAGTTTTCACTCCTACCCAATCTCTATTCATGGGTCATCAATGATGCATGTAATTCATCCACTGAAAACTTTGTGAGATCTTTAGTCTCCTCTATGGTGGTGACAATCACATAAAATCTTGAGGGTAAACTTCTCAAGAGTTTTTCCACAATCCTCTTGTCTTCAAGAGTCTCTCCATGAGATCTTATTTGTGTGACCATTCCAATCACATTAGTGAAGAATGAGTCAATAGTATCTGACTCTTTCATACAGAGAGTCTCAAAGTCTCTCCTCAGCAACTGAAGCTTTGCTGTCTTCACTTTTTCCATGCCTTGATAGGCTTTCATAAGAGTCCTCCATGCTTCTTTGGATCTCTTAGCTGTTGTTATCCTCAGAAACACACTCTCATGCACTGCTTGATACAAAAATAAGAGAGATTTGGAGTCTTTCTTCTTATTGTTCTTCAACTGTTCTCTTCCTGCTTGATTTAAAACAGAAAACTCTGCTTCATTTGCTGGCTCTTCAAAGCCTTCCTCAACGAATTCCCATAAGTCTTGGGAGACAAATATTTCTCTCATAGTTATTGACCAGTAGTCATAATTTTTCCCATTAAACAGTGGGAGATGGATATTTCCCATACCCATACCAGTGCTGGCTCAAGCCATTCTGCACTCTTAACTATGATTTAAAAACACTTGACTGTGTGTTTAAAATAACTCACTGTTCTGCAACAGTAACACAAAAACTGTATAGAGAAATACCTTTGGATTCTTCTTGTCTGAGTCTTCACACTACTGGAGAAGATGCTGCAACAAAGAACTCCTTTCCTTCAGCTTATTTGACCTTCAAATAGCCTGGACTAGCTCTGATACCATGTTGGAATGTTTCAAAATTCCAAAATAATAAAAGTCCCTTCCTTAACACAGAGAAATATTCAAAATTGCATCCACAGTGACAGAGTTTTCACATAAAAAAAAATTCTATTCCATAAAAAAAACTTGTTACAAATTCTTCCTAAAGAGAGGGATTACAATTGCTGGACTGTTACAAGACACAGTGCCAAACAAAAACTATTCTCTGTCTCACACAGAAAAATACTCTGTCTTTCTAAAACAACATACACTGTTGTGTATACTCTGTTTTTCCTAAAACACTCTCTGTCTTTTCCAAACGCACTGCTGTGCATAAAAAGAACATTTACACTCTGTTGTATGTGTATAAACAAAATATCTCAGAAAATTTAATGTCATTCGTTGACAAAAAAATCACCGCTTAAAAATTCATTTATGGCATCATTACTATGCCGGCACCGCTTGAAAAATGCATTGATGACAGATTTGGCTTGGTGGCACTGTTTGTCAAATTTTCTTCCCGCACTGCTGTGCTTTCATAAACTGTTCTGTGTAATGTAAACAATTCTACTGTCTTTTCCCTTTTTATAAACTGTAGTATAATAAAAATTACATACTGTGTATTACAATAATATATTCACCTTACGGGCCTTTTAATATATATGTATTGCATATATTAAAAATAAAACAAATAACATTAAAACATTAAACCAACCATTGATTTAAAACATGTGCGATGGGAAAATTATATTAAACCCCGCAACCATTTTATGTGCGCATTTGTGTGGACCCCGTTGCTGATGACGTTAGCAGCTCCCGGGGGGGTTCGCTCCTCTAGTGGCTCGGCCTAGCTGTCCCCCACGGAAATGGCCTTCCGCCTTGTCTATTCGCTGCCTTTTCTGGGCAGTTGGAAATTAATTCCAACATTGAATCCATATATACAATTAAAAAAACATTTTAAATAACACAAATCAAAATTTCACCTCAACATTTTCTACAAAATTTTGACACCAAAAACTCCAAAAAATCGCACTGAACACAACTCCTATAAATATCCCTTCACCATAGAAAACAATAACGAAGAAACAATGCATTTCATGGTTCCCAAAAAAAAAAAAAAAAAACGAACCATGGTTCCATGCCCCTTTGATACTGGAAATCCGCAATCGAAATATTGCTTCCCATCACAACCTGCCATCGCCACATGCAACATGTTTCCATGTTTCTTCTCTTATCCACTTTCCGTCATGCCAACGACGTTTCCACGTGACACTACACCTCTACCGCATCCGTACAGACACACGTTATGACTGTCATCCGTACTTCATAAATGCGTGAACCCACTCATCCCTCTCCATACATTCACAAATAGTATTGAGCATGGGCGCTTACATCTCTTTGCGCTTCAAACTCTGTACATTCCACCACTGTGAAAGTCATACACTCCAATGGCGGTGTTCAAGTCCTTCCAAATCTAATGATGGCGACGGAGCTGATGCTGGGAAATCCTCAGCACATTGTATGCCACGCTAATGGCTTGCAAATTGGGCGTCGGATTAATCCTCTCACGGCAGATGAAGAATTGGATTTGGGGCATCTCTATTTTCTTCTACCCATGACCAAGCTGCACTCCGTGATCTCTGCGACAGAGAAGGCCTCCCTGGTATTGAAGGCCAATTCCACCATGAAAACTCCAAGAAAACGAACCTTTGGATCCAAAATACTTCCCCTATGTGGAGATCTCCCACCAAAAGTTAAAAAGGAAGTATTCTTATTGGAGGAGGGGAATCAAATTAGTGGGGTGCAGGAGGAACAGCTTCCCGTGCTGAAACTAAATTTGGGAGTCGATCCAGTGCTGTCAACGGCGCTTGTGCAGCTGAGATTGAACGCCAGCAAATCGTGGAAGCCAAAGTTGGAGACGATTGAGGAGTTCCGGCCAAAGCTTCGGGATCTATTGCAGTCGAATCTTGAACAGTTGTGGTAACATAATTATTTCCATTAAATCCACAAATTTACTGATCACATTGAATCTGATTAGTTCCCTCGGAGAACAGAGATCAACCCTCTACATTGATCTCTCAAAAAAAACATATTCTTCTACGTCTATCACAATTCCGAGTTCCCTAACTAAGAAAGCTTTCTTTTTTTCAAAAATATAAAGACCACCGCTTATATTATTACATAAATAGTTACATCATACTTAGAACATGAATATGGTATATGAATAACAACATAGATTATACAGTTAATTAGGATATAACACACAGCAAAAACATGGGAACATACAAGGACATTCCATAAATGTTTTCAGAGATATTAACATTTCACATGAACCACATTATACTGGATCCAAATATATCCCACGGTGGTCTAATCCTAACCATATGCCACAAACCAAAACATAATGGTCCCTCCATGAATCTGGTATATGAATAACAACATAGATTATACAATTAATTAAGATATAGCACACAGCAAAAACATGGGAACATACAAGGACATTCCATAAACGTTTTCAGAGATATTAACGTTTCACATGAACCACATTATACTGGATCCAAATATATCCCACGGTGGTCTAATCCTAATCATATGCCACAAACCAAAATAGTAATCCTGACCATATGCCACAAACCAAAACAGAATGGTCCCTCAAGTTCAAAGAATAGAAAACTGGTTAACATAAGTACAACCATCTGACCCGAGCAAGATATCATTGCAACTAAACAAAGAGAATATCCAAAAATGAAATTGATAGAGACATTAAAGAGAAAATGTATTAGTGGGCTCGCTTGCTAACGACCAAAGAAAATTGCAGTAAAGAAAACCAAAACCTGTATAAGGAGTGGTCTCAGTTGCGTGCCCAAATGATTTTGTTGCGATTCATATATTGCCGAAATTCACTCCATGAAAAAGGTAGGCTTGACAAAAAATTATTCTGAAAAATAATACCGAGTCTGTTAGTATGAATTCTTCGTCGAAGCGTACGAAAAAGAACCACTTTAGCTACGCATAACTAATAGCCCTAACAGCAATATAGGTTGCAAAACATCTTCAGATCTGCAATTAGTAGTTAAAGTGCTGCAACAACAGATCTATAAATGGAAAGACATTAAGCAGAAAAGTAAAGAGTTTTCTCCATGCATCCAACAGACAAGACAAGAACGCGATTTTTGAATGAAATTTTATATTACAGGGCACCTGGGAGGAAACAAGAAGGTGTATCCAGATCTCCTCAATGGGATGGGTTCTTTGTAGTCCTCAGCACTTCAGATCTAAGCTTTTTTCTCTCTTGTAGATGTAGAAAACCCAATGTAGAAAGTAGAGCTCAATGGGAGAAAAATGGCGGAAAAATGAGACCAAGTGTATAGATCCAGAGTGATCTAATAGGCAACAAAAGGTGAAGAATGAAGGGGAAAACCCTCCTATTTATAACAAAATATTGGGTCATTCTAGATCTTGGTGCATGATTAAAATAATGTTAACCAAATCTAGATCCACCTCTATGGAATATTTTATTATTATTTGTTGGAGGAAAAGGGTGTTTGACTTGGGTCAAATCCCTTGATTAGTGAAAAATAAATAAATAAATGATTTATTTATCTTTTTAAGGAAGTGGTTGGGATATAATCAAATAAATAATGATTTATTTGATTAATGGTGGTTAATTTGGTCATATTTAACAAGGAATATTATCTAAATAAGATTTAAATAATTATTCCTAGAAAATAATAAGATAACTATGGGTTTATCTCATTAATTTCTTTGTTTTTGGGTTAAACATGATTGGGAATAATAATTAAATTATGGTTTAATTAATTATTCCTTTTGGGGTTTCCTAATTAACATAGTGAAAGCAGTTTTACTTGGGGTAAAACTGGTCTTACATGGTGCACTTGGGTCCATCTAATGATGAAAGGTTAGATGACAAAAAAATGGTGTAACAGATTGCCCCCCAGCGTGCGAGTGTCAGGAGCAAATCGTATGACCGAAGTACGTTGTAAGAAGACAATCACTAGACAACAAAAGGGTATGTGAGAGAGAGAAATATGAGGTAGATAGTGTGCTGAAGGACTAGACCCTGAGGAGACGAGACTCGCAGGTGCAACAAGTCTCTGTTATGAGAGGGTACCTGTGCTGAAGGCGGCGGGGGAGGCATACCTATGCCCGTCGTGACAAAGTACAAAAGAATAGTGTGTCCAGTGAACAAGGGACCGAACCATAGAGTACAGCTGGCATAATCAAGAGCCAGATAAAAATACAATGAATAGTCTCACATACATGCTGTGCCTGGGATAACAGCCAGGACTAGTACAATATCATCTGAGTACATGAGATAAATACAACCCAAATGCCCCCTGTAAATGGGGAAGGGCTCACAAAATCTGACTGATACATGCAAATCATAGAGGTGCTGCAAGTGGCTAAGGCCAACATCATCAAGATCTGGAGCGGCATCAAAGGCTGCAATGAAGAGGTCATCCGGGCATGTGGGGGGCTACCTGCAGGGCCACCCCCTCATGAGGGCTGAGACATCTCACATGCCAGAATCATCCAGCTGTGGCAGGTCTTGGGTACAATCGATATACGAATCTCGATCATGCTGAAAGGAGCTGGAGAAGCAACCAAGTCAAAGGGAGGTAAGACATCCCCCTGCCTGATCCGAGGCACCGAACAAAAGTGGAAGCTGGAACCAAGGTACACCGCCCTCTAGACCTTGCTTCTGGAATAAATGTGCTGAGGTCGACAGAAGAAGGTCCGCCGTAGGTGAGGCGATGAGAGATCCTCAACTAAGGCACGAGAGAAGAGCAATAGAGCGACGGACAGACTGACACTAATGATGATGGTGGAAATGGGAAGGATGGAGTGGCGAATGGACAACTTCCCTTGTTAGAGCATAAAGGGCATGAATGACATGGCAGCGACTGACACAATATCGAAGGGGACAGGGGACAGTGGGGCTGAAGGTCATGACATGCGACACAAGAGAGGAACCAAGCAAAAAAGAATGGAGGGCTATAGTAGGGTGTAAAAGGATGCAGGATAGACTCCATGAATGCAATGATGACTCAACTCGGATGCTCTAAACAAGGGCGACATGATAGTGCTGCCACACAGTAAAGGCCCCAATGGGGGACCAAGAAAGCATGAGTACAAGGTGGGCACTCATGACGAAAATCGACACGAACATGGACGAGTAGGGGGGGCAGTATGGTGCCCCCAATACAAGAGTTGTAGGTGAGGAAATCCGATTTTAAATGAGGGTGAGGTAACTTTGCGAGGACGAAATGGGTCCTGGTGCAATAGGAAAAAATGAAACAACGGATGCTGGCTATCTAAAAGAAAATAAAACATGCATTTCGAGGGGAAATGCTAAGGGTAATATTTCTTGAGATAGAGTGCATTGCGAGGGTTAGGAAGGGAATGACCTTCAAAATCCTCTAAGAGGTATGCCCCTTTGCCAAGATCCTTACTAATGATGTAAGGGCCTAGCCATAATGAGTCAAACTTCCCATGACCCAGGACATCATGGGCCTGGTCATAGACTAGAACAAGGTCGCCTTCGTGAAAAGTGCGAGGCTGGACTTTTCGGTCATACTGAGCTTTAGTGCATTTTTTGGCCGCTTCCATGGTTTGCAAGGCAATACGACGGTCTTCAGAGGCACGCTCGAGCATGATAAGTCGTTGTTCTAGCGGTTGGGTGTCAGGGAGAAGTTCAACGGCTAGTTGTAGAGAAGGAATTTCGCACTCGATTGGTAAGACAACCTCCTCTCCAAAAACGAGGTGAGGAGGGTTATGGTTGGGGGGCAGAGGTGCCCCCAAGCATGGTGTGGTCATGCCAAAATGTATTTAGAAAAATGGGAATCTAAACACATGTTAATGATGTGGTGTGCCATTTGTTCTGGTTATGGTTATGCAGTTTGAGAAAGGAAATGGAGGATTACCAATCTCTTTTGGTACTGCATATAGGGATCAAATGGACTTTAAGTTTCCGAATTGGCATACCTAGTGTCACTATCCCAAAAGGAGGATTTGGAGATAATGAACTGATGCTCTCGTAGAAAAGCTATAGGTTGGTCAACAATAATGTCTAAGAGACTGGGTTGCTGATGTAAGATGAGGGAACAATAAGGGGTATCGTCCCGAGAGTGATCTGAAGTGATATGGGACTCTAGAGGTTCTTCTAAATGTGGAAGAATACTGGGTCTAGAGTCAACACGACCAGATACACTAGGAGAGTGGTGGAGAATGGCTTCTCTTGGTCTCTCAAATGTGTGTGCCCCCTTACCCAAACATTGGGTTTCGATGTAATGGCCACAAGGTGGATGTGGTGTGAACGCATGGGTTCGATGTAAGGGGGAATAGATGAAGTCAGGGGTGGGAATTTCTTCCATAATGTCGTCATCGTGATAGAAGATGGGGTGACTGGTGGAAGAAGAACCACTTGACGTGGTGAAGTAGCCTGAATCATCATCATGAGAAGAGAGGTTCACATGCGCATCGTCACAAGGGGTGACCGGAGAGTAAGTAGATAAAGGATCTACCGATGTTGAGCCCAAGATGATCGCTGAAGAAAGGTCAAGCGAAACAACAGGGGAGGATTCAGATGGAATGGTCCCCGAGGGTCTCATGGATGATGATAGGTAGAAAATGTTGGACGAAGGCTCCGTCATCTCGACATCGGGAGGGGGAATGTCAATGGGAGCAGTCATATCTGGTAGTTCTGCTGAAGCAGAATGCGCAAATATGGGAGAGGTGTACTCATTGCGCTTGGCCTCGAATTGGTGGACCGCGGCAATAGAGGTGCGGAAGTCCTCGAGGCGGGGAAAAATATGGGTGTGATGGCCATGGAGATCACACAAAGCACGGGGGTGGTTGGTGTGAATAGTCTTGGGTTTCTTGGCCGCGGTTGTGGAAGGAACAGAGGCTTCTGGGACCGCGGACTCAGGGAACGTGACATTAACCATGGACTTTAGATGAAGTAATTCAGGACAGGTATGGGAGGCGTGGCCGACAACATCACACAAAGCACCCTGGATGGTATGCTTTGGAGGGTGAGGAGGAGCAGGGTTTGTCAGGGCAGCCTTGTCCTTTGATGCCCCCTTGCGAGCTTTGCCCTTCTTACCCGAAGCGGTCGCAACAGGAGGTGGTTCCTGTTGAAGTGACTGAGGCACTGATGCCACGGGAGAAGCCATGGGGACCGGTTGAACCGGGGTCAAAGCGATATAAGGTTTGGGTTGACCAGGCAAGGTGGGGGCTGGAGGATCAAGGTACCAAACGTGAATCCCAAGTGTCAAGTTAGGAAGAGAGAGGGTGGCCATGACTGGTACCGTGTACACTCCTGGTGGGGGAGCTAGGAACGGTATCTGACCAGAGGGGGAATGGCCAGGTGGGATGGCTCCTAAATGGCTAAGGCCTGGAGGAACCGTGCCAGGGGGAAAAAGGGGCTCATGACTACCAACTGCAGGTGAAGGGCTAAGAGCAGGTTGCGGAGGGCAAGGTTGCTGACTAGCCGAAGCAGGTTGCTTGAGAGCAGCCCGAGACGATTGCATCATGCAAACATTCGATGAGCTGGGGTCAGAGATAGGAGGAAGAGGAAGACCAGGGAAGGTTCCGAGCAAAGAGGAGTCTTTGTAGACGCTAGGAGAGACACTGGTCAAGGAATCAACGGTTTTCTTGTTGGCTACAGAAGAGATGGTCGTCTCAGGTGAGGTCTGAGATTTTGGCTCATGATATGTCAACTGGTCAATGGTGACTATCTTTCCATTATGAGGGAAAGACATCTTGCAAAAAACCGCGGATGGGAAAGTAGACATAGCATAGGTGTAGCTTTGCCCCAATAGAATGTTGTAGTCTAGTGGGGTGTCGATGACTTCGACGTCAACGCAAATAGTCTTACTGGTAAGGGTGATAGGACAATTACGGAAGAGGCCAATAGGCTGGGAGGTGTGGCCGTCCCACGCTCGAAGGGTGATCGTGGAAGGGGCCATCTCAAGGGATCCGAGTTGCTTCCAAACCAAAGCGGACATCACGCAGGTGGATGCCCCTCATCAATTATACACCGGGAAATGTTGGTGTTCTGGATTTTGACTGGGATTTGGAAGGCGACGGAAGGAGGAAGAGGAGGATGGTCCGATTGAGTGGCGTCGAAAACAATCATTTGGTCATCAGCAGGATCTACAGCGCCCACGGCAGATAGTAGAGCCTTCTTTTGGGAAGGGCACGATTGGAGGAGTTCCAATGTGGAAATGGTAGCAGGAGATTGCGCCAAATCATCTACTATGCTATACGAATGAGCAGCTCGACCAGAAGCAGCATTTCGGCGTAATGGTCCTTTAGGAATCTTGGTATGAACCTCAAATTTGGGTTGAGGGATATGTAAGGGACCATTGGGTGTCGAAAGAGGCTCTGTAGAACCGGAAGAAGGGGACTCGAGGGCAGACTGAGCGGGAGGCTTGGGGAACTGGCGAGACCGAGTTTGAAGGTTAAGGTCGACGGTTAGAGGCGGATCAGAGTTCATCATGAGGATCTGGTAATTGGAGGAACCAGAAGGGGAAGGTGGAGTGGCCACCTGTCCTTCAAGTGGTTGGGTAGCCATGAATCCCTGCTGTGCATCCACCTGCGCTTGAGGGGGCGGGGAGCGCTGTTGCAGGGGTTGAGAAGGCAAGGGAGGCGAAAGAGCATATGCTGGAGGAGTTGGCGCACCAGGCTGTGGATAAGGGTAATGGTTAGGTTGGGCAACATTGAGGTAAGCAGGAGGTTGGGCAAAAGGATGAGGCATGCCGTATCCTGGATGCATGATACCGGGAGGGGGAGAAGTGCAGGAAGTGGTGCCCCCTCCCCCAGGAAAACCATAACTCATGTGAGGTTGAGCGGATGGATGAGAGATGGGTCCAATGATACTGTTGGCGGCATGAGGTGCCCCCGGTGTATGGGCATCATTGGGTGTGGGAAGATCAGGTAGGACAGTAGGATCATAACCTGTCTGAGCGTAGATCAGGTCATACTTTAATGCCATTTGGAGGGCATCTTCTTCGGTTTGAGGAAAATGCGATGCGACATCTTTCCTGATAGGGGACAAGAGAGATCTAAGGAACCAGTCCATGTAGACACGGTCTTCGAAGGGAGGAGATTGGCATAGGCTCCGTCTTCTTTGCCATTCCTGGACATGGGTGGAAAGGCGGGTCGAAGAGGTTTTCTTGAAGGAATTCAAGAGTTCGATACCACTGTCATAATGAAGGGGAAGTTGGAAGTAAGATAAAAAAGCCCGGGAAAGAGTTGCAAAGGTTGTATGGGAGGAAGTGGGCTGATCAACATACCACTTAGAAGCCTCGCCTGTAAGCGTGCGTTGGAACAATCTAAGATGAATAGAGTCATCGGTAATGGAGGTAGATGAACACCACATGTGGAAATATCGAACATGATTTGAAGGATCTTCTCCAGCACGACCTTCAAACTTTGGGATGTCGGAAGGGAGCTTTGTCGGCATAGTAGGCCAACTAGCGTCATGATGTATAGGGTTGTTTATCAACCGGTCCAAATCGGGGAGGCTGAGGCCTGCCAAGAAGGGGAGCGCGGGTGAAGCCGAGGTAGTTCCTGTGGTGGTTCCGCTAGTAGTAGTCCCGGCATTAGGGTCGGGATTCCCGCTAGTGTTAGGCCCTGGACCAGACATAGTGGAGGTGACAGGGGGGAGAACCATAAGGAAAAGGAGAACCTAAAGAATCAGAGAAGGACTGACTCGACGACAGCGGGACGGAGCAGGTCGATCGACTGGAAACTGAGGGTGAAGGCCAAGAAGTCTCCGGGAAAGGTGCCTTGGGGGCGCAATGATGACGGGAAGAAGGAAACCGACAAGGGCAGGGAGACAGTAATCCGACCAGGCCGGGCGGCGTAAAAGGTGCATTGACGATTGATTTTAGAGTCTTTGCCAGGCGGTGTAAACCAGGCGCTTCTTCACTTAAGGTCAGTGTGTGGTGTGCGTTAATTTTAATTTTTAAACCCTTTCCGTTGTTGAGAGCAAGAAAGTGTGCAACGTAGCTGAAAATAAACCTACAGAGAACAGAATAAAAATGCTGAAATAACAGAAAAATAACAAATACGTATGCATCTATCTAACCTATGAAGGTGGACTCTCACAACTATGCCGAAAAGAAAAGGTAAAACTATGGAAACACACAAAGGAGTCAACAGATCTAGGGTCAAAGGGGACAGAGATCCTGGGAGGATAAAGTCGTTGGCACAAGGTGCGACACAACAAGAGACAGAGGCAAGGTGGCTGAAAAGGAAATCAGCAAAACTGGGGGCAAGGCAGAGGCCTTTGGAAGAGGTCCAAACAAAACGACAAGAGGTGATTTGAAAGGAAAAGAGGCTGATTTTGATGGATCTGAAAGTGAGGTAACAGATCTGAAAAAAGAGGGGGCTGAAGCTCTGAAACCGACGGCTGAAACAGCTGAAACTCTTCCAAAAAAAGTGGAGGGTACTAAAGCCTTAAGGGGCTGGGTTCCCACTTAGATGAGTAAAAACAGATCAGATCTTGGTCAAGGCGGGCTGAGACAGAGGCTGGAAAACCCTGGGTGAGCCAGCAGAACTGTAAAAATTGCAGAAAAATGCCGGAAAAAGGGCAGTCGCAGTTCCGACCGATCCGAGTTGAGGTCAGCAGGAACAGGTCGAAGGCCCAAACAGGGGTTTTGGGCCAAAAGGTATGACTGTCTAAGGTTGTTCATGGCATTTCTTCAGTGCTGTCGTCTCAGTTGCGGCTGGTGTCGCTTACCTACGCAATAGGGCCAGAAACACACGAAAGTTAGAAATTTTAATGTTTTAGGGTTTTATGTGAGAAAAACACCATAAAAATAGGAAAAATAAATAGCTGAAAAGAAACCCTAGGGTCTGAAGTAGCTGGATATGCAGGAATATGAAAAACGACAGCGGTCGTAATTTAAAACCGTGTGGAGTCGCCATTTGTTAGTATGAATCCTTTGTCGAAGTGTACGAAAAAGGACCACTTTAGCTACGCATAACTAATAGCCCTAACAACAATAATGGCTGCAAAACATCTTCAGATCTGCAATTAGTAGTTAAAGCGCTGCAACAAACAGATCTATAAATAGAAAGACATTAAGCAGTAAAGTAAAGGGTTTGCTCCATGCATCCAACAGACAAGACAAGAACGCGATTTTTGAATGAATTTTTATATTACAGGGCACCTCGAGGAAACAAGAAGGTATCCATTCTCAATGGGATGGTCTTTGTAGTCCTCAAGACTTCAGATCTAAGCTTCTCAGAGATGTAGAAAACCCAATGTAGAAGGTAGAGCTCAATGGGAGCAAAATGGGCGTAAATGAGACCAAGTGTATAGATCCATAGTGATCTAATAGGAAACAAAAAGGTGAAGAATGATAGGAAAAACCCTCCTATTTATAACAAAATATTGGGTCATTCTAGATCTTGGTGCATGATTAAAATAATGTTAACCAATTCTAGATCCACCTTTTATGGAATATTTTATTATATTTGTTGGAGGGAAAGGGTACGGACTTGGGTCAAATCCTTTGATGAAAAATAAATAAATAAATGATTTATTTATCTTTTTAAGGAAGTGGTTGGGATATAATCAAATAAATAATGATTTATTTGATTAATGGTGGTTGATTTGGTCATATTTAACAAGGAATATTATTTAAATAATTATTCCTAGAAAATAATAAGATAACTATGGGTTTATCTCATTAATTTCTTTGTTTTTGGGTTAAACATGACTGGGAATAATAATTAAATTATGGTTTAATTAATTATTCCTTTTGGGGTTTCGTAATTAACATAGTGAAAGCAGTTTTACTTGGGGTAAAACTGGTCTTACATGGTGCACTTGGGTCCATCTAATGATGAAAGGTTAGATGACCAAAAAATGGTGTAACAGAGTCAACCCAAAATAAAGAATTCAAGAAATGGAGATTTCGTGACGATCGATTAGTTGCTTCCCTCTGAAATGTGAAATGTGTGAAATGTGTACGCATCCAGGAGTAGCAGTCAAACCCATCTTGGATAGATTATCCGCTCTAGTGTTATTTTCCCGATATATATGCATGAGAGGAGGGTTATTTAACTTGGTAAGCAGTCCCAGTACACGGTCTATCCAACCCTGAAGCCCTCGTGGTTGGAAGAAGGCTTTTCCACTTGTGTCATCAATAACGACTTTTGAATCCCTATAAATATGAATGGAATGTAGGCCAAGATTATGTGCCACCCACAGGCCACTCCATAAGGCAAGAAGGTCTGCCTTATTATTTGATCCTGTCCCACCATTCCAGAAAATCTGATAGCGTTCCAAGCTATCCATCTTTATCCATGCTCCACAACCACATACCCCTTCCGAAAGAGCCCCATCAAAGTACACCACTAGCAAGGAGATTGGATGTGGATGGGTACGATGAGATAGATCTTTTGTGATGGGATTATGATGATCTTGGCCTTGAATCCACACCATGATAACTCCATGTATTATGGGAAGGTTAATAGGCTTTTCCTAAAAAATGAGTCGATTCTAAGCAAGCCATATCTCCCGTAACAAAGAAAAAGGCAGTACTTTATAAGAACCATTTGTGACACCCCATCTCTCGAAAGTGTTTGCAAAATCATCCGGTTTCCAATCACGGCCAATGATGTAATGAGAAAAAAATATCCATATCTTCCGTGATATCTCACAAAACAGAAATAAATGTGAAGCCGACTCCTCCTGTTTAAGGCAAAGAAGGTACCTACAGGGTTCGAGGAAGCCATACCTGTTGATTATGTTCCATGTCAATATACACACTTTCCAGGTCAACCACCCAAACAATATGATCTTAGAGGGAAGATTCCACCTCCAATACCTTCTGAAGGGTGAGAGAGCCCCCCAACATTCCGGCTAGCAATAGAATATGAGTAGATATCCTTGACAACCAAACCTCCTTCCTTCGAAATACCATCCCAAACAACTTTGTCTCCTTCCTGGAGAAGACACATACCCCCATCCAGAAGGCAATCTGTAAATTGCTTCCAATTAGGAGAGTCCCTTTCGGGTAGCCCCAACTACTCGCTCGATTTCTAGATCGAAATACCCTGGCTCCGACATGAAATCACTTGAAATAAATAAAATACTCCTCTATGAGCCAATCTATGAATAATCCCAACATCCAGTTGAAAATCCCCATCAATCCCCAGGATTCTATCGCCACCCAAAAGGATGTATTGCCCATTTCCGAATCTCCATACTAAATGCATACCTAACATCGGCATGACCTTCTTGAAGCTTTTCCAGATTACTGATTCACTATTAGATCGAATAATCATCCCCCTATGGAGTTGTAACAGAGGGTCACCTTCAACATATTTAAAATGGACAATGTTCAACCACATGCACCCAGAATTAATGGCTCTCCATAATGATTTAACGAGAAGGGCATTTGTAAATATTCTAATATCCAAAATACCCCAACCACCAAATTCCTTTGGGGTCGATACCATGCTCAACTTACACAAATGATACTTCCTGTTACTAGAGGCACCTGACCATAAAATGTTGGAGATCACAACATTTATGCTCCCAACAATTTTCTCAGGAAACTAGAAGAGGTGCCTGTTGAAATATTAAAGTCAACCGCTTGTCTTGAGCTGGAAGAAACATAGTACAAAGGGGTAGCAGAGCTTGCGTGATCAGCACTGCGCATTCAAGACTGAATGGAGAAAATTGCAAAGGATGAATTAATGAATGATAGGCGGCAGCCACCATTGCAGAGGAAGAGTTATGTTTGTTTGTTTGTGTGTAGCCGTTTTAGTAGGAGAATGAAGACTTTCGTGGCTTCAAAGCACGGAAGAACAGAGATTTAATTAAGACAATATTTTCGGGCTTTTAAGCCCTCAACAACCAAAATTGAAGAAAAGTGTTCAAGCGGTGAAAGACTTTAAGATTTTTGAAAAACACAGTGAAGATATTTTTTTTATTTGTACGCTATGATCCCCACAGCAGTGTCTTGTTGATGTGGCGAGTTTTTCAAGCGGAACGGTTCACATATATTTGACAGCAGAAATGTTTTAAAGATCAAGTGTCTTGTTGATGTTGGAGGTCCGATGCGTTCATCGCAATCGGAGGTATCACATATGAAATACCGCAGCCCTTTTGTTTTTGGGCCGATGCGATGAGTTAAATCGCAATCATATTTCAATCACCCTCCACCAAAGCTGAGGTCCGCTGGTCCCACAGACCATGCGGCATGTTCATATACAATCGCAAGTATTAAATCGGGACTCGTTTGTTTTGGGCCCGAGTGTTATCAGATATGGCGGACCCGATGTTTGTTTGTGCGATGGAGTTAATAACTCATTGCGCGTCCGATCGTTAATCACAATCAGAAGTCCGATGGTTGATGTTTTTTTTTGTTTGAAGCCCGGACCCGATGGAATTATGCAGCGGAATTAAAACGGTCATCACGTCTGGTTAACAATCGGTGATCGGGATTTTTTAATGGTTGCGCGTTATGTATTAAGTCGCGGACCGTATGCAATTACAGATTTGATTTAATTTTATATAGGTTGTTATGTTTTAAAAATATTCGCGGCATATATATATTGTAAAGGCCTGAGAGCCTGAGTTGTAATATTTTTTTTATGTAATGCACAGCAGTGCGTTGTTAAAAAATAGAGCGTTTTTTTTTGCAGAGACAAAAAGAAAAGAAATACACAGACAGTGTATTATTTTGAGAGACAGTGAGGTCTCCTCTGGCACTGCATTTTTGTAGCAGTCCAGCATAATTGTAACAGTTTATTTTATGAAATAGAAGTTTGTTTTTCAAAGTTGAAACTCTGTCTCCTGTGAGTGAAATTTTTATATTTCTCTGTGTTAGAAGAGGAGAGTATTACTCTCTCCATTGTTGTTCTGGAATTTTCAGAAATTCCAACAGTGCCCCCAATAAACCACAAACTAAATTAGCACAACTTGTATAAGAACATACCTTCCCCCTAAAGATAGCCACATGTGGCTCCATTTTAGAATTCTACCTTTGAACTTGTCGACTAGCCACCTCTAGTTTGCTGACCTGTAACCACATGGCTTCAACTTGAAGCCCAAATATGTAAAGCCATCCATCAATGTCTTTGTCTCGACCCCCATGAATTCTTCTATAAAATTAATCTCATTAATATCCCCACTTTCATGTATTAGAAAGGAATTTCCTTTATTACTATGTAACCCCAAAGCAGCACCAAAAAAATTAAGAAGGTAGTGAAGGTAGAACCATTGGTTTCGTAATAGCCTGCCAAAAAAAAGTAAGTAATCAAAAAATAGTGAATGCATTATACAAAAAATGGGAGAAAAAGATAAACCTGTGAAGAAGCCAACCTGTGTTTCCATCTGGAAGAGCTTACTAAACACATCCATGATAAGAATAAATATGAGGGGAGATAGCACACAGCCTTGGTGAAGGCCCCTCTCAGACTTAAAAATTTTTGATGGCTTTTCGTTTATAAGAACTAAAAAACTCATAGATGTGATACATGCCATAATCCACATAATTTTCTACATAGAGATCCCAACCTTTAATAGCACGAGTCTAATGAAAGACCAATCAACGCAGTCATATTCCTTAAAGAGATCCACCTTCATAATCAATGCCTCCAATTTGCATGAATAGATAGAGTGTATTACTTCTTGTGTTGTAGCCACAGGATCATGGATAGACCTACCCTTCAGAAAACCATGTTGTTCCACTGAGATGTTTTTAGACAAGAAACCTTTAAGCATATTTGCAATGATTTTCAATGTTATCTTATAAATGGTGTTGCACAATGCTATCGGCCTGTAATCTGAGAACCCCTTTGGGTTAGATGACTTTGGAATAAGTGCCATAAACGTTTAGTTCATATCCCTTGGGACATAACCATTGAGTCTTGTCTGTTCTATCGACAATAATAGATCATCTTCTAGAATTTCATAAAAATGTATAGAAAACTCTGTAGGCCAACCATCTGGCCCAGGACTCCTATCCAGGGCAAAAGACTTCAAGATTACTTCAAACTCCTCTTTTTGAAATCTCCTTCCCCATGATCTCGTTTGAGGCCACATCAAACATGATCGGCATATGATCTAGGACCCAAGTTTGCCTTTTGTAATCAATCTCTTCTCCATCCTTATAAAATGTAGAATAGTATTGGAATGCCTCCTCCTGTATGTCCTCTATTGTGTAGACCATAGACCCAGTTTTCATCTCCATCTTCCAGATAGAATTTTTGTGCCTCCTACCATTCGCCACATTGTGGAATAATTTAGTATTTTGAATCCCCTTATTTTAGCCATTGTATCCTACTCTTCAATTTCCATGTTACCTCCTGGATTTCAAGAATTTTCGATATCCTAACCTCCAACTCCTTAAGATGATATATAGCTGCTAGGTTGGAGGAGCATTTCTCATTCCAGCATAAAATTTCACCACCTCCACAGAGATGGCATTTAACTCCATCCTCAGCTTAGCTTTCTTATCTTTTTCCCACCTCTTCATGTGCAATTTTAAGGCACGAAGCCTGGATGAGAGACAGTGCCATCTGGGCACCTCCCGGCCATGATCCTCCTCGCACCAGAAATACAATACCATTTGATTAAATTTCGGATCTTTAAGCCATATTAGGTTAAATTTAAATGGGATCCCATACACCAAAGCTTCCTTTCGCTAGTTTAGAGATATCAACATGTGATCAAATATAGTTCTTTCTATAACTTATGATTGGAAATTACCCATTAGCCGCATTAGGCCTTCACACACCATGGCTCTATGCATCCTTTTTCCAATGTACTCCTCCCCCTTTCGTCGATTGGTCCATGTCGGAGATAGATATCCACCATATGATAATCACTAAAAATATGACCAATACGATCAACCAAAGGATCCGATCTCATCTTGTGCCCCCATGACTCATCTACAGAAAAATTGGCATTATAGTCCCCAATGACAATACGATGTGAAACCCCCAATAACTGAGATGCTTCGAATCGATCCCAAAAAGCTGATTAGCCATGAAAAGATGCATATAGGTTAATGACATGAATTTTCTTTGAGAAACCTCTAATAAATCCCGATAAGACAATCCCACCAAAAAAACTGAAAGCATGAAACTGAGCCATATTAGGATCCCACATCGCCAACATACCCCCTACCCTACCGACAGCATCAATAGTAGCAAAATGCCACCCCTACTGTATCGTGAGCATGAGGCCAATAGCCTTCATTCGAGGACACAATGTCTCTCGAAATAAAGCCACAAAAGGATTAATGTCATTAAACAACTCCCTAAGGCGACACACTTTAGAGGGGTCGCAAAGTCCCCTTATATTAAGTGAGATGATTGAATTCATTTGGAACCATGTGCAGGGACACATGCTCTAAGTGCCCGTGGGTCATCAATAGCACAAATCAGAACATCACGGAAGTCATACCACTGATCTTGGAATAACTATTTTGTTTTGAGCCTCCCCTAGAAATTGCACGTCCCCGACTTAGTTTTTTCTAGATAGTGATGTTGGATGCAGACGCCGGAGAGATGGACACGGGAGGGTCAGTGGGATTTTTGTCAAAAATGGTTAAGGCAACTAAGTCAAGGCCCGAGTTCCCTAATATCATCTCTATGTCACTCCCCACCGCATTTCGCAGGGAGTCGGTTGGCACATCAATCTCAGGCTCGTGTAATGGCGGAGGAGATGCCCATTCTAGCGGAGGCATCGAAGGTGAAACCGTCAGCAAACCCGCCAAACACGGATCCAAAGGAGGATTATCAGAATTTTTAGAGGATGTGTTTACTGACATGGATGACATATGAGGCAGGGCAGCATGCAAAACTAGGTCGGTTGTCTTATTAGGAACCTCATGAATATCTGACTCAGATGAGGGCCATGGGGTTCTATCGAGTGCAAAGGCATTCTTATCATTTACATCATAATCATAAGAGGTCAAAGTGGACTTACCTGAGTGACAGTGGTCACGTGATCCCAGAGAAGATTTTCCTTTGAATGATCCACACTGAGAGTTATTATACTGCCCTCGATGCCAGTGACATTGCAGACAACGACCCATAAGATGACCGGTTTGGTGACAATTCAAGCACCAAAAAAGCACCCCCCAAAATTCCACCCATTGTCTGTGTCTTCTCTACCCCGAGATGAGATCCACATCACTAGGAAGACCACCCACTAAGTTTACCTCCACCAGCAACCAGGGAATTCGCTTATCACAAGTACCCAAGATCCTGGGGTCGACCTGCATCATTTTTCCAATGGAGTCGCCAATAGTTGTCAAAGCCTTGAGCGTCCAAAATTCCAGAGGAAGTCCTGGCAGCTTGACCCATACAAGTCAGTTTTTTGGGGCTTCCAGCACCAGGTTAAAACCTAAGTACCAAGGGAGTAACTACATAAAACTCCTACTCCTCACCCACGTCCTCCTCAGGATCTTACCACAATCGTCTTCATGCATAAAATGTATAATAAACCAGGAACTCATCATCACACTTACCTTTGGATTGTATCTGAGAATGGGGCTCCATGTAATTTTCACCCATTCCACCATATATGCCTCCAGCATTTCAGAAAACAACCATCTCCGGATCAAAGGCCGCTTCTATAGACTAGATACACGTCCCCACAGGTCTTCATATTCCAGGATGAATTTTTTAATTCCAGATGTGGGTTTGTGGCATCTTTGGCTTGTGCCATGTCCCAGTCCCTGACGCCCACCATGTGCACCATTTTCAACTTTGTCTACAGAATCCAACGAGCCCCCGCCGGCCCAAAATGAGTCATTGGGTCTACCCCCTTCCTCCTGTCCACCTCATCCATGCGAGCCCTTTCCACTATCAACGTAGCAGCAATAAGTGCTTCATGGCCCGAGGTTTCAGATGACAGGATGTCACATACCTCTACCATGCTACAAATATCCCAAAATCGGGCTTCTTTAGTAAAAAATCTCTAAGCAGTAAATGCCACAACCACCAACTTAATTTTCCAGCACACTAGAAAGTCCCCCACTGTCCTTCCCAAGCAGAAATTTCATGCCCACCATAAATATAAACTGACTTCCTAATATGGAATGTCAATTATTTAGGAAGTTTTCACCATCGATCAAAAAACCATACATAAAATATCCTTTCTTCTTTGACATCACCAGAAACCTCCGATGTTCGAAAATGGATTATGCAGATGATAGTCAGATAATTATACTCATGCCATAAAGATCAGCCGCCACCCATATATATAAACAACCTAGATATAATGTGGTAGCATATAAATGCCTCGAGAATCTGAGACCCAGCACCCATGTTTCATCCAAAAGTAATAACCATTCAGATTGGACAAGACATAACCATCATAACATGTCAAAGGTGACAGAGTGGAATAATTAGAAAGAATACATACACCAGAAAAGCTAGGGTGGCAAAGGAAGTTGACGAAAAATCTAGCAGAGTAATAACCTTCTATAGCAAACCCTGAAACCTACTGACTAGTGAAACTAAAGACCATCACCCTTCCATGCTACACATGACAACAGCAGCAACAACAACATCTTGCGCAATGCCACCACCGAAAACAGAACTAGAATCCAAAATCTTTACAGGGACAAGAGATAATAAATGAATCGATCCACTTATGCCACAATATTGTCCATCTGGACTAAATCGAGGAATACTGTGAATCAGGAAGCTTGGTAGTCTCTTGTATCGAGATCCTATTTCCATGATTTTGCATTTGAGTGCCTATAATTATCCTCACTGTGTGTTCTAAAAATGGCTGCAAGGATCACTCTCATTGTTATAGCCAATATCCCTATCAGAAATACCTCCCCACACCAATCCGGAATCATAGTGCACCAAAATCCCTCAGACAAGCACCTCACCCCTATGGGTATCCCATTGGCACATATTGTGAATGAAAACAAAAACTACTTCAAAGGAACTTAAACAACCAAAACTTGTACCCCAATACCACTATACTCTCACCAGTCTCATCTGAAAGATCAATAAAAAAATAACTATGACTTGAATAGCTATAACTACTTCCTATTTCCATTTTCTTGCAAACGAAGCTCCTACAAACTTGAAGTTCTAATCATTCTCAACCATCGTTCCATTGAAACCAACAACTCTGTTAAGCTTCCTTTGGAAACGTAACCTCACTAGCTATAGCTACTAACTGCTGCCTTTAGCTTCTAAGCAAAGTTCCAACAATCAAAACATGAAGGTCTGTTCATCCTCAAACATCAGTCGATGAAGCCTGCAATCTCTCTTATCCATTGCTGAAACACTCATGGCTTAACATTTATGAGTGCATTCTCTTTCCTCATGCCAAGTTCAGTGTTATTCCACCTAAATATCGTTACTCTCAACCTCTACTAAGAAATATTTCACCTGTGGGCCATCTCCAAAGATGCCAAATTTCTGATGACGATGTTGTTGAAGAAGGAACATGTTCTTCTCTTCTTGTCTTTCTTTTCTACTCCATTTTAAATGTTTTTTTTTTTCACAATAGTTACAGTGTGTGCTCGAGGTTTGGTTGAATCTGAATACTTTATCTATTGACCGGTTTAGAAATGAAGGTTCAAGTGGAGATCTTTAATTTCCACCCATAATGTATCAAACTTAGCTATTAATCCATACCATATTTAAATTTAGGTAATTTTATTTTTTATTTTTCCATATAAATTAATTAATTATTTAATGAGAGTTAAAGTTTAAATAAAGTAATTAATTTATATTTTATAAATTTATTATTTCATATTTAAAAAGGAAAAAAAACAAAAGAGTATTCATAAATTGTGGGGTCAAGAGGCGTTATTTAGCTCACAAAGAAAAAGAAGAAGAGATTATTCATGAATTATTGGGTTAAGAGGTGTTCTTTAGTTCATTAAGAAAAAAAAGAAGAGACTATTCATGAATTATTAGGACAAGAAGTTCTCTTTAGGTCACTCATTATGGTGTTGAACCCTTAGTTAAACTGAGAGGGCGGGGGGGGTGAATCAGTTTAACACATACATGGACTTTTAAAACTTTTCTCTTAAAACTTATTTACACCTTCACTTCATGACCAACTTAATATGTGAGCAATCTTAGAATGTGAGCAGCAAGTATTAGTTTAATATAGCAGTAGACTTAATCTGAGAGCAGCAGGTATTAAGCAGATGATACATATCAGATCAATGCACAGAGACACCAGATATAAGTGGAAACCCATAAAGGGAGAAAACCACATCTTATTGTTGTTGTGATGCAAAGGCAAGCTCCAACTCCCTCTCACCACTGTTTTTCTGCAGGCACCTACCTACACGAGGCTCCAACCTCAATTCTACAAGCTACAACTTGCAAGGAAGCACCAACTCCCTTCAATTTTCTGTAGGCACCAACCTACAGGAGGCTTCAACCTCAGTCAGCTACAACTGACAGCTATCAAGCTGCAACTTGATAGGGAAGCTCCAACTTCCTCAATTTAACAAACTGAATGTTTGCTGATTTACCTCAGATATCAGCTCTGTTCTGTAGCTTCTCTTTCTGCTCTTCTTTTCTTGATCTTCTCTTCCTTATACTTCTATACTCTATCTTCTCTATATTTTCTCTCTCTCACACTGCTTTGAGCTTATCAAATTGATATTATATATAGAAATTCTCATATGACTGTTTGTATTTCACAAGGAATTTGGAGTGAACAGTCATGACTCTTTGGCTTCTGTCTTCTTATTCCTTTTTCCAACTCATTTTTAGAATTACTACAATATGTACAAATTTCCATGCTACAGTGGGATTTTTTCTTTTCCGTAGGATACTTGCCTTTGCATCACAAACAATAAAAATAATTACAACATTTACATTCACATTTTTAATTACATATTTAATTTTACTCAACTCCTTTTCAAGATTTTGGCTTTACTGGATTTGTCTTTTCCTGTTGTTGTTAAGAACCTGTTCTGCATACACTTTGTTCACTGTCATCTGCATATTCCCTGTTTTCTGTGCTTATTCACCTATCCAACTCATTCCTGTACATATTCCTGTCAAACCTGTAATCTCTGTGTATCTTTTTCAGACCCATACTTTTATCCTTGTGTTTATTCACCTGTTCACTGTCTTATTTCTGTTCTTGGGCTACCAATCTACATTCTCTATTCATATATGAGTTAAACATAATGGTTTGAAACTCACATTACATTTTCAGTTCATCCAACCTTATTCTCTTTTTCATTTTCTCCTTTATTCCGTTCCCTGTTCATTGCAGTTATATAGTAGCTAATTTTAAATCTGGGAAAACTTGAATTAATGCGAAAACTTCATTTTCCATGGTTATAAAACCATACATATGAATTCATTCATATTTCAGTCATTACAGTATTCCCAATCCGGGCAATCTTGTCACATTCCTTTATTCTATGCTGGCACATTTAAATAAACAAGTCTGAGTATTTTTTTTTTATGTCTCAATTCAGAGAATTGAGATGTTAATACAACATTCCGCCATGGCTATAACCCGACCGTCCATCTTCATATAATCCTCAACTGGTACATATATTAAACCACGTCCATATTACACCAATAACCATTATATATATTATATATGTTACGCGCCCTTCAATTATTAACAAAGTCCAACAATAATCGGTATTAATTCGCAACCTTAATCAAACACTTTAATATCTTCCATTGGACCTTGTATTAATACTCCACGCTTTTTAAACAAAGAACTTATAACAACCCTTTAATTCTGGGCCCCATCTTATGTAGCCAATCAAATGCTCATCTGTACCTTGGTTGATTCCACGTGCCATCCAACGGCTATCATCACGTTGCCCAATCCAACGGATATCGCACGGGCTACTTGCACGAAAGATAACGTGCGATGTCGCATCATACTTTGGTTATCCTCCGCACACCTTGGTTAAACTCCGAGCAAGTTCTGCGAACGATCGCCGTCAGATGGCCCTCTTCCATATCAATCAATGGAATCGCTGCCAATTCGGGAATACCGCCTTCCGTATAATAGTGGTGCGAAGAATACCACCGTTCACTTTAAACCGCCGTTACTGTTCATTCAGCTCTTGGTTCCACTTCTCCCTATGCTCCAGGTTCCGGTCCTCCACGATTTCAATTATATATATATATATATATATATATATATATATATATATATATAACTTTTCATCACATTTCAAATATATATATTCTTTGTTACAACTATGGTTCCGCTCCATTCAACGCAAGGTTCCATCGTATAGTTAAATACACCGTTTTAACACTAATTTCTTTGCATTATCACTAACTCTGGGCAACATCAAACATGCACTGGTTCCGTCTTATTTACACAAGGTTCCGTCCGAATATCCATTGTATTATCACTCCGTTACATAGTTCATACATACACAGGATATGATTCTCCGTTACATAGTTCATACACACACAGGATATGATTCTCAGACTTTATTTATATATATATAAATAACGCCCGGCTTGGAATTTTATAAATGCTCTGCCTCTGCTGCTTCTGTCACTCTGCCTCTGCTACTTCTGTCGCTCTACCTCTGCCTCTGCTGCTTCTGTCACTCTGCCTCTGCTACTTCTGTCGCTCTACCTCTGCCTCTGCTTCTGATAACGGTTCTGCCTCTTATTTTCTTCCTTGGCCTCTGCCTCTGCCTGTATTGCCTCTTTTCTGCCTCCATTTTCTATCTTTGTCTCCTTGTAACTGTTCCTATCTCTGCATCTGCTACCTCCTTTTCCATCAATGACAATATTTCCAACAATCTCCCCCTTTGGCATTGATGGCAATACATTTTCTCTGTTTGCTTGCTCTTTCTCCTAGTGCTTTCTCTTCCTCCCCCTTTGACATCAATGGCAAAGGGTTGCTTTTTGCGTTTCCTCTCTCTGAGTTATGTTTAGGCTCTCTTCTGCTGACTTTGTACCATGCTGCTCCATAGTGATGTATAAGACTTGCTGAGGGAACACTTTGAGTATACACTGTAAATTGATACAGTTCTTTCACTTGTATAGAGCTAAAAGTGAGAATAATGATACTTCATAAAATACATTGTATCAGCTTTATGTAGTCAGAGATGTATAATCACTACTCGTCTTTTATGTTTTAGATTCTTAATATAATGTTTCAGAGCACAATACTGATCTTTTTGCTCTGTAATTTACCTTTTGATGCTTGAATAATGCAGATAACTCTAGGATGATAACTTGGTGTTCTTTTGCCTTAATCCTTTGATCCTAAGGACCTGATTCATGCTTTCCTTGCTGGTTGTTCTCCCCCTGGAATGATATTTTCTTTTTTGTTCTCCCCCTGAAATTGTGCTTCCTCTTTATATTAGAGAGTAGCATCTACAGATACTACCCCTAGTTTATCTCTCAAGTATTGAAATGGTTCTCTAGCAAGAGGTTTGGTAAATATATCAGCTGTCTGTTATTTCGTTGGTACATAGTCCAGCTTTACTATCTTCTGAGCCACTTGTTCTCGGAGGAAATGATACTTGATTGGAATATGTTTAGTTTTTGAGTGAAGTACAGGATTTTTAGATATACTTATAGCACTTGTATTATCACATTTGATTGAAATAGGTTCATCAATGCTTACCTTCATGTCTTGAAGAGTTTGCTTCATCCACATGACTTGTGTACAACATGCTGCTACTGCTATATATTCTGCTTCAGCTGTAGACAGAGAGATGGATGTTTGTTTCTTGCTTAACCATGCCACCAGACTTTCTCCTAGATAGAAAGCACCTCCACCTGTACTTTTTCTGTCATCAACACAGCTGGCCCAATTTGCATATGTGTATGTTGTTAAAGTGAAGCTTTTGCCTTTAGGATACCAAAGTCCATACTTTTTTGTTCCTTGTAGATATCTGAGTATTCTTTTTACTGCCAGAATATGGTTTTGTTTAGGTGCTACTTGATATCTTGCCACTAGTCCTACTGCTAGCATGATGTCTGGTCTTGATGTTGTCAAATACAGCAGGCTTCCTATCATGGATCTGTAGAGTTTTTTATCTACATCTGCAGTCCCATCCTCAGCACACAGCTTGCATCCTGTGATCATGGGTGTTGTCACAGGTTTGCAGTCCTCCATTTTGAATTTTTTCAGCATTTCTTTTAATTATTTTTCTTGAGAGATGAAAGTGCCTGTGTTCTTTTGTTGAATTTGCAGTCCCAAGTAGAAACTGAGCTCTCCAATCATAGACATTTCGAAATTTGTTTTCATCTCATCAGCAAACCCTTTTGCTAGTTCATCTTTGTTGCTTCCAAACATAATGTCATAAACATACACTACAACAATCAGGAGTTTATTTTCATGGACTTTTATGTATATATTGTTGTCTACTCCACCTCTCTTAAAACCTTGATTTTGCAAATATTTATCCAGTCTTGATTACCAAGCACGAGGAGCCTGTTTAAGTCCATATAGGGCCTTCCTCAGTCTGCATACATAGTCTTCTTTGTCTGTCAATGAGAAACCTTCTGGTCGTTCCATGTACACTTCTTCTTCTAGATCTCCATTAAGAAAAGCATATTTTACATCCATTTGATATACCTTGAAGTCTTGGTAGCATGCAAATGCCAGGAACATTCTGATAGCTTCCATTCTGGCTACAGGGGCAAATGTTTCTTCATAATCAATTCCTTCAATTTTTTAGTATCCTTTGCAGACAAGTTTGGCTTTATTCCTGATTACTTGTCCTTCTTCATTCATTTTATTTTTGAATACCCATTTTGAGCCTATGACATTTTTCTCAGTGGGTCTAGGAACTAGTTCCCAGGTATTGTTCTTTTCAATTTGGTCCAATTCTTCATTCATTGCATTTACCCAAGAGTTGTCCTTACTGGCTTCTTGAAATTTCTTTGGCTCTATTTGTGACAGCATGGCTATATATACCTCTTCAGTTTGTTCTGTTAGCTGCCTTCTTATTTGGACCCCTACTCTCTTGTCTCCAATGATCTGATCTTCAGGATGGTTCTTCTGAGTGTATCTTGAGGGGGTTTTCGAGTTTAGTTTAGTATCTTCTGATATCTTTCTTTCTTCATCCTCATCTAGGTCCTCTTCTTCATGATTTTATGAATAGTTGTTGCAGTCTATATCTCTTGTCTTGTTTGGGAGCTCTTCATCAAATCTTACATCAATACTTTCTACAATTTTTCGAAGAGTCTTGTTGTAGCATCTGTATCCTTTACTTTTGGATGCATATCCTAGAAATATCCCTTCATTTGCTCTTGCATCAAACTTCCCCAGATTTTCATCATTATTCTTTATGTAGCACTTATTACCAAAGACTCTAAAGTGCTTGATTGATGAAGGTTTACCATGCCATAGCTCATAGGGTGTCTTGTCACTGTTAGGTATTAAATGAGCTTTGTTTAGAATATGTAATGCTGTGTGTACAGCTTCTTCCCAAAAGGTTTGAGAAATATTATTCTCTTGCATCATGGCTCTGGCAATTTGTTGAACAGATCTGTTTTGTCTCTCTGCTACTCCATTCTGCTGAGGTGTCCCTGCAATAGTAAATTGTTGTTTTATGCCATGTTAATTGCATAGGTCTGCAATATCATAATCAGTGAATTCTCCTCCTCTATCTGATCTGATACATTTTAGCTTGCATCCAGTTTGATTTTCGGCTAATTATTTGAATGTCTTAAACTTTTCTAGTGCTTCTAATTTGTTCTTGAGAAAAGCAACCCATGTCATTCTGGAGAAATCATCTATTATCAGCATGAAGTAGGATTCTCCACTTGGTGTTTTAGTTCTTGCAGGTCCACACAGATCCATGTGCACAAGCTGGAGTGGTCTTCTTGTTGATGGCTCATCTTTAGATTTAAAGGATGTGCGAGTCTGTTTCCCCAATTGGCAAGATTTGCATATGGTATTTGAAGGCCTTTTTATTTCTGGCATATCTCTGACAGCTTTCTTCTTGCTCATTCTGATGATATGGTCGGAGTTGAGATGTCCCAATCTCCTATGCCATAACCATGACTCCTCAAGTTTGCTAAGATGGCAGACTTCATCTTCCTCTTTCACTATGTACACATTACTCTCTGTTCGAACACCTTTGAGCAGAGTCTTTCCTGTTGTGCTTGACCTGACTACACAATCTTGTGCTCTAAGAAGAACTTCACAGCCTTTGTCACACATCTGACCGACACTCAGTAAATTTTCTTTAAGCCCATCTACAAATATTACATCTTGGGCCTTTCCTCTTCCATTATCTATGCTGACTGAGCCTTTTCCCTTGATCTTACCTGATTTATCATTGCCAAAAGTAACATTGCCAGATTTCTTTTCATCAAGAGTTATAAACTTGCTTTTGTCTCCAGTCATATGTTTTGAGCATCCACTGTCGAGGTACCACTGGCTTTTCAGGTCTTGAGCAGTTAGGGCCAGGTCACATTTATTCTCCTTATTTATCCACTAGAAGCACCCTTTTGTTTGGTATCTTTTGTGGGATGATGGACTACATTTTCTTAGAGGACATTTGGAAGGTATATGTCCAACTTGATTGCATACACAACATTTGATCATAATTTTTGCAGAGTTATGAGTATGAACAAAATTTCTTCTAATCATAAACCTCCTTGAGGTGTTAAACATCAATATTTGTCCATACTTTCTACATTCAATGATTTTATGACCAAATTCCTTATAGTAAAAGTAGTAACCATAGAAGTTATTTGCATACCTGATGTAAGGTTGTCTCTTCCATTTGTTTGCTTGAGGCAGTCTCTTCAATGTTTGCATCTTTTGCTAGTTTGAATTCCTCCTTCTTGCATGACAATATGCAAAAATGTGTCCCAACTTGTGGCAGACATAACAAGTGGCATTCTTCATTGGAGGGAAGAATCTTCTTTGATGGTTTCCAAATTTTACATATTCAGAGGTCTTCATATTTATTACATTCTTTGCTACTAGTGGTTTCTTCTGATCTCTGTCTTCCTTATTGCAGATTTCTTCTTTTGTAGGAATTGTTTGAGCTACTTCATCATTCTTCTTTGCTTTTACAAAAATAATATTTTTGTTTTCCTTTTCTTTGCCTTTACTCGATTCTCCTTCATAGCCTATTCCTGTTTTTATCATTGGGGATCTTTGAGCAACCAGAATTTCATTCAACTTACTAGAGCTTGTTTGAGAAGAGTTTATAAGCACTGTCCTTTGAACATTTTCTAGTTTCTTCCTGAGACATACTACTTCTTCTTCCAGTTTCTCTTGTTCTCAAGTTTTATCCTTGATTTGCCGAAGTAACATGTCTTCTATATTCTTGGCTTCTTCAAGCTCTACCTTTAGCTGCATGAGGACTTCTAAGTTTTTTTCTTCTCTTACATACTTAAGAAGAATGTCCTTTTGTTTTCTACACTTCAGTTTGAGTCTGTCAATCTCTTCCAGAGCACTTCTTAGCTCCCCCTCAAGGTCGAATTCCCCTTCTTCTTCTTCATCTTCTAGCAGGAGTCCTTCAAGATCTTCTATGGCCATCAATAAGAATTCAGAGGTTCCTTCTTCACTTGAGGGTTCATCTGAATCTTCAGATGTACTGCTGTCTTGTTGAGCATAGAAGGATTTTCTGCTGAACTTCTTTCCTTTCTGCCAGTTCTTTGATTTATGTTTCTCCGACTCTTGAGCCTGATTCCTTATTTTCTTGTGAGGACACTTAGTAGCATAATGTCCCACTCTTCCACAGTTAAAGCATTTGAAGGGGAGTTTACCTTTGTATTTCCCTGAGCCTCTATCCAATTTCTTAACAAACTTTTCCTCTTCTTCATCCGAGCAAGAGCATATGTCTCCCTCTTCTTCTTTCTTCTTTTCTGTTTTAAAGGCTGCTTCCCTCGTACTTGGCTTCTTCTGTGGGAGCCTCATTTCATAGGCTGTTAGATTTCCAAGTAGCTAGCTCATGGTCAAGGTCTCCCAATCAGATGTTTCTTCTATTGCAGACACCTTTAGATTAAACCTGGATGGAAGAGACCTCAGAATATTTTGCACAATTATACTTTCTGGTATTTTTTCTCCAAGAGCTTTCATATTGTTAATAATTTCTGCAGCTTTTAGGAAGAAACTGGCAATGTCTTCATCATCATTCATTTTTAAGTTTTCAAACTGGGCTCTATATACTTGAAGTTTGGGTCTTTACTTTCTTTGTCTCCCCATGTATGTTCTCAAGAGTATCCTATATTTCTTTGGCGCTTTATGCATTACTTTAATAAACTCTGCCTTCACACAATTTATTCGTAATGGCATTCATGGTTTTTGCATTAGCCACAAAATCTTGTTTTGTTTCTTTTTCTCTCGTGTCGGGGCTTGCATTTGGGGCATATCCTCTAATTCCACAAGAGTCTAATTCTCTATTCCTGCACACATTATGTATGTCCTCATTCCCTGATTTTCCGTAAAGCATAATTTTCACTCAAAGAAGAAAGGGGCTTTATCGCTGAGCATCCTTCTTTACTAGCCATCTTGGAACCTAGGATCTCCTTTCAGCTTGTTAGACTTGAACAAGGACCCCCGTCCGATACCAATTGTTGAACCCTTAGTTAAACCGAGAGGGGGTGGGGGGAATCGCCTTAACACCGCATACGTGCCAATTTGTCACCGTCCCTGCAATCCCCATCCCGCACATTGGAGGGCTCATTCTGTGACCTGTGGGCAGAGTTAAGACTTGAAAATAATTTCATTGCATCCCTCTGAAGATGAGCTTTAATTTCCCTGAAGACATCTCCCTGCAAAAAACCCTAAAAATAGCTCTTTTTCCATTGGCGCGGTTCCATAGTTAAGCCCTCGCGCCAAGAGGGAAATCCTCCAAAGAGGGTGTGCCAATTGGTGCTCTGTCATAGAGTTGTACCCACGCCAACCATATTAAGAGGTGTTTTTAAAAAAATAAAAGGCGGAAGTTTCATCCTAACAAATTACTGGGCTGCTTTCTATCTTGAGTTGGGAGGTTTGGCTACGGATTTCCATGGAGAGGAAGTGGTTTGCCACCTCTCATGGAAGCTTCCTTGATGATAGGGCCAATCCCATAATTATAGGGATCCCAAATCCCCTTCCTCCTTCTATAAAAGCTTGCCAATTTCCATTTGCAAGCTAGTTCCAAAGGGTGGCAAAAGCCTTCTTGATTCCCTAAGGCCAAATCCGAGCAAGGATACTATTGCCAAGTATCCGGAGGGAGAGGCTTGTCCCATCCCTGACAGGCTTTATTGAGACATGCTAGCCGACGAATTCGCTAAAGGAGAGGTTGCGCTCGAAGCTACGGTTGTATTTCCTCCTTTTCTTTTGACTCTTTAATGATAAGCGACTATCGGTTATGGTTCCACTCTTGTTCTTGATCATGTTCATGAGTTATGTCCTCTTCGACTGATATATAGTTGTATGTACTGGATTTTATGCTTGCGTTTGTGTTGTTTCTTGCATGTGCAGGTGTCCGATCATGCATATCGTGAGGGTTGTGATCTGTCAGGGCGAAGGAACGGGAGCACCACCTCTTCTACAAACGACAGCGTTGGATTGCAGGTAAGCCTTCCTTGCAAGTCGGTTTATTTACAATTAGGAACCTGCACTATAGCATGTTTGATTGTTGCTAGACCCGATCTGGGCTAGTAGGGATCGCCTCTGTCCACAGAGGGGATTTACCTCCTCAACAATTTGGTGACTCCACTGGGGATCGAACCCAGAATCTCTGGTTTCAAAAAATCTTGCCTGATGCCCCTCGGTCCGAAACCTCTAAGGCTCCACCTACCCCCGCAGTGGATGGTGTCATTGGTTATGTATCTCAGAATTTGAAGAAGTCTTCGAATGGGAAGCAGAAGTCTAATTCTTCCAACAATACTCCTGCTACTCCCGCCTCATCAGATTCTGGCAAAACCGCGGAGGTGAACGCCGTTCAGGCCAATCCTACGGAGAAAGCATCCAAAGGGAAAAAGAAGGGAAAAGGCAAATCCAAATTTGATGCCCCGAGGCCAGAATCCAAATCTCGTACTGAGGATGGTTCTCAGCGTAAACCGAAGTACCCCTGCCTCATTTGCGAAGGAGACCATTATACTAAGGATTGTCCACGACGATCCGAAGTTAGTCAACTTCTCAAGGGCTCAAAAGGGACTCTGACAGTTCTTAAAGAGCCATTCCCATCTCAGCAGACCCAGATGATTGAACAGTCGTCACCATCTACACCATTTGGGTCCCAAGTTTTCATGATGAAGGTTGCTGCACCTATTTCTGTCGCTACGCGTTCGAAGGACTACAACGAATCGTGGCAGGCACCCGGGAAGGTAGTTGCGGATGGACCGCCTCCCCCACCTGTCTCTGGTTCGTTGGAAATCGAGAAGCCTACTCCTGAACCCGTTGTGAAGCCACCTTCTAAAGGTGTTCTTTGAAGATCTTCTTATAATCTGAATGCTCATGCCGCTCAACACTACAGCATTGTTGAGGATTTCGCACAGGCACCCTCTTCTATGTCTGCACTAGAAGTTCTTCAAATTTGTCCTTCGCAACGAAAGGATTTATTTTCTGCGATCGGTGGCATTGATCCCGCCGATTCGAGTCTTCTCACCTTCGATTTAGAGAATTTCTCCCCCCGACTTCCACATCAGATAGCTCTTGTTATTCAAGTTGGGATTAACAGTCTTAACATCCATAGGGCCGTTGTGGATGAAGGTGCTTCTACCTACGTCATGTCATCCGCTTGCTGGAAGGCCATTGGCTCTCCAGCCCTTGCGTCATCTCCCAATGCCCTAGAGGCATTTGATGGTCAGGAATCCAAACCCCTGGGTGTTCTCGAGAATTTAGCGATCACTTTACAGGGGAAGACTGTCAACGTAGAAGTAGAAGTAGTCGACGCCAGGCTCAACTACAATATACTTCTTGGCTGCAGCTGGACCCATGCCATGCTATGTGTGCCATCCACCATCTTTCAACTTCTTAAGTTCCCTCATGAGGGAAAAATCGTCACGGTGGATCAGTTGTCCTTCTTCACCTCTACTTCCAAGAATAACGTACCATACGTGGATCAGATTCTGAATCCCCCTGACAGTGTAGGACCCGGTCTCTTCAAAGACCCCGTCCTCATGGGTATCTTTCCCACACCACCACTGCACACCGCTCAAGTTAACATGATTTCCAGGTCCAATGACCCCTGGCTTATTCCTACGCCTGAGCAGTTGTTTGAGTTTGGAGAATCAATGCCATTGACTCCAGTAGAGATCAGCTACTGTGAAATTGTTGCCACATCTGATCCTCCACCTCCTCAGCATGCTCCTTTGAGCATGGCTCTCGACGTCTACTCTCAATCCCCCTGGCTTGGTTAGGCCGATTCACCTGATCCTCTCAAAGAGACTTTTCCTTTCGATGAAGCCATCATTGAAACTATGTCTCTCGAGGAGCTGCCTTGGGGTGATGGACATCATCGTTCCTATTTTATGCCTAGCTTGGGGGAAATGTCTGATTGTCTGGAGCGTTATGCATCTCAGGTTCCTACTCCTCCTCTCCAAACTCCCATCTTGACGCACGGGGTTTTTTTGGAGGGAAACCTGAGTAATATCACCCAAACCATCCCGATCAACATCTCCGTCAAACTGGGGATCGTTGAGAATATTCACGTGGGAGTGACTTGTTCTCCTGATGAGATTCAAGTCTATACTGATCTTTTCAAAGAATTCAGAGATGTGTTTGCCTGGTCCTACGAGGAAATGTTGGGGATTGATCCCAGTATCGTAGTGCATGAGATTCCAACCTATCTAGGTGCGAAGCCCGTACGCCAACGCTTACGCCCCATGCATCCTCGGAAAGTCGCTGTAATTAAGGCAGAAGTTGAAAAACTTCTGAACGCGGGCTTTATTTATCCCATCCCCCTCATAGAATGGATTTCTAGCATTGTTCCTATTGATAAAAAGAAGGGAACTATTAGGGTCTGTGTTGATTACCGCGACATCAATCGCGCCTATCCAAAAGATAATTATCCCACTCCGTTCATAGATCAGATTATCGACGAATGTGCCGGAAGTGAGATTTATTCCTTGATGGACGGTTTCTCAGGGTATAATCAGATCAATATTGCACCTGAGGATCAACATAAGACTACATTCATCTGTCCGTGGGGTACTTTCGCGTATAAAAAGCTCTCGTTCGGCTTGAAGAACGCTGGAGCCACTTTTTAGCGTGAGATGTCTTATGCTTTCCATGACATTCGCCATATCGTTTAGCCTTATCTAGACGACTTGCCAGCTCATTCAGCTAGGCGAGACGATCACCCTGAACACCTCTGCCAGATTTTCCTCCGCTGTAGGTGCTACAATATTAGGCTCAATCCTCATAAGTGCGTCTTCTACGTGGATTCTTGCCGTATTTTGGGATTCATAGTCTCCAAAGACGGAATTCGCCTTGACCCTTTAAAAGTCGAGGCTATCATCAACATCCCATCACCCTACTCATTATATCAGTTACAGAGTCTGCAGGGAAAAGCGAACTTCCTTCGACGCTTTATCCCGAACTACGCGGAGGTGGCTAAAGGATTCACACACCTATTAAAGTAGAATTTTCCCTTCCATTGGGACGAAATTTCTCAGCAATCCTTTGAGAAGCTAAAGACGTTATTGGTTAATGCTCCTTTGCTTTGTCCGCCTTATTACCACCGCGATTTCACTTTATATCTCGCCGCCGCGTTTAGCACCATTGTTATGGTTCTAGTGCAAGATGATGATGATGGTAATGAACATGTCGTTTATTATCTATCACGAAACCTTCTCGATATGGAAACGTGTTATGCTCACGTCGAGAATTTGGCGTTAGCCACAGTACACGCTGTACAGCGCTTTCGCCATTACATCCTGTTGCGTACGATAACAGTGGTTTCGGATTGAAACCCCATGACGTATATTCTCTCTAGACAATTTCTGGCCGGGGGGGCATGCGTATATCATTGTCGCTGTCGACTACTTCACCAAGTGGGCCGAAGCGATGCCTACACTAGCTGCCGATGGTAAGACAACTGCCCAATTCATATTCAACCATATCATTGCACGTTTCAGGGTCTCGCAAGCCATCGTTACTGACCATGGTACTCATTTTCGAGATTATATGATGGCTGAGCTGACTTCAAAGTTGGGCTTATGTCACGATAGCTCAACGTCCTATTACCCTCAGGCAAATGGCCAGGTTGAAGCAGTGAACAAGGTTCTGGTCACTATGCTTCAACGAACAGTTGGTATCCACAAATCTAATTGGCACCTCCAACTGTTCTCAGCTCTATGGGCATACCGGACATCTGCAAAGAGTGCAATTGGATTCACACCATTTCAATTGGTGTATGGTCTGGAAGCAACTCTTCCGGTT